>QVNW01000257.1:0-74647 GCA_014825475.1 Pseudomyrmex flavicornis
GTGAATTTTAAGAATTGAATTCTCAATTCAAAAACTCACGTGTAAATTTACATGTGAACATATATATATATATATATATATATGTTATATATATATTCGGATATTTCCGCATAAACACTCTGCGAACGGCTCGTAAGACTATATATTTATTCATATTCTAATAATATAATAATAATATAATAATAAATATTATATACAATTCGCACACGAACGAATAATTGTCATATCATAAAATTTGATCATTTGTAAGCAATCGTGCGTGAGAGGGTGGAAGCGATTCGTTGTTGCACGCACGACATGTATGTATAGTATGGTAGTGCAGACAAGTGCAAGCCTCGTTGAAGCCGAAGCAATTCAGACACGCTTGAACTACAAACGGGTCACGTTACCTGGGAATTACGGTTCATTGCACATTTATTTTTTTTTTTTGCCTTGCTACACCCCCGGTTACTCCTCTGACTTTACTCCTTCGGCAAAGTTGACTTCGCGAGAAATGAACTCTGTATTTGAATAGACTTGAATGCGATGCCACGAACGAGAAATGCCGCTCCATTAGTACCGCGACGTTTCGATTACGATTGCTCGCATTCATTCCGTACATCTTGTCAGATAAATCCGACCGCGGATTATCTCGATGCATCTCGCCGCACGTCTGAATATTTTATTTTAAAAAAAAAACCTTTCCGCGCTTCAATGTCAGACGCTTGGCATTGGACGCGTAGTCGTTAGTCGAGAAACGTCACAAATAAATGCATCGTCCTAAAACTCGCTTTTCGCAAGATGCAGGTCTTACTCTTGACGTTTACGATCGCATTCGCTCGTGCAAATGTATTCTCGGTACGGTATGCTCTCACATATCAGAGCCGTATAATAAATGCGTGCGATCAGCAGCGATTTATTGGAAGAAAATGCCAACACGACCTCGCTTCCTTCCGCTTCCTTCATTAATCACCCGGTCGCGCGCGCGACCGAGATTTCTTCTCGTACTTTTGAAAAAAGAATGGAGTGGCACTCGCGAATGTATAGTAGTCGAGCGAGTTTCGCGATATGAACGATTCGAGAAATGCACGGGAGACGTATAATCCGCGCTGAGCGGGCGAGTCTTCTTTTTATCTTTCTTTTTCATAACGATACATCTCTCGTCTAGACGCGATCTCGCCATCTCGCACGTCTCTCTCTCTCTCTCTCTCTCTCTCTCTCTCTCTCTCTCTCTCTCTTTCTCTCTCTCTCGATGCAATTATGAAAATCCACGTGCTTTGACCTCGGCTCGTGTGAGTCATTGCATTCATTTTCGGAGACACGTCGGCGGACGCGAGAGCAGCCACGAAGAAGTTACAGCTGGTGCAACAGCGCGCTTGCAATTGGCGTACGCGTTAAATTGACGGTACACTTAGCAGTTGAGTTTTATGCGTTGGTATATACGACCGACGTTGTTCGCATTAAAGCACTCTGATCGTTTATCCAGATGACAATTCGCCTGAATAATGTATAACGCGAGATAATTTGCGTCACATCACTAAATCGCGGCGGGATATCTATATAATTTGAAATCGTTAGCGCGCGACGGCTTTTTTTATTCTGATGTTTTTAACTTCACAGATCTTTGCATTACTGAATTATCGAGTTTAATAAAATTAATTTTATAATTTGTGTTCATACATTTTATTATACGGTTATATGTGTATTGTTAATGAAGATATATTTGCATGGAAAATATTTATTCCGTGAAAATGCAGTAACCTTACGGAGTGCGGAAATACATTTTCTAAATATCTAGTTATTAAATTTGATTTTTGAAATATATATTTTTTACACCTCGCGTACAATATTATAGCAATATGTTAGCAGCGAAAAACACTGCTTCACAGCATGGAAAAGTGATTTTTCATGCCGCACAACTCAGTACAGATATTCTTGCTATATTTGGCTTGTTTGTTATTTCAATTCCGTCTACTGTTTTATTTCCATTTGCTGCACTCTCATAATTTATTGCAACTGTTAATTTTGACAAATTTGACATTGTGATATTTTGTGACATTGTTGTTTTTTACAACAAATAAAAACAAAGGAAAATAAAAAAACTCATTAAAAAGTAAAAAAATATCTTTACGCTCAAGAAACGTGTACGTTTTATCAACTTTTACTCTAGAAAATATAAGTTTTTTACCGCAAAGTATATTCTTTTTTTTACGATGACAATCTTACGTAGCAAAAAGCTCTCCCTTGTCAGTTCCACTCTCAATCCTTGATCCAGGTCTTCGCCCTTGTCTTGGAAATATAAATAGCAGCGAATGAGCTAGAGAGGTCGACCTCTATGCTCCCTCTGCCGAGGTCATGCATTTCTGAATATCCGCTACTATTTTACTCTCTGAATCTACTTTACGTGTGTCAAACTGCGTACTCTCGATCAGAGATTCCTTGCTATCGCGCAGACTCCGTGAACTTGCATTTATTTCATTCTCTCTCTCTTTTATCATACTTATATATATATATATGTATTTTTTTTTTTTCATTGGTAAAACTAATACTTTTGTCACGCACAAAAAATATACTACATTAAAAAATAAGAGATATATCTATTCTATATCTTCTAACAAAGTGTTTTTATCTTTTTGTTAAAATAATTATTTTACAATATAAAAATTTATAAATATATATTATAGTCGCAAAATAATATACATTTGTACTAAAAAATATTAAAATAATAAATTATTATCCATCTTCGCTTCGTTTTTTTTTCAGTGACATTAATCGAGAATAAGGTGTCAGCAATTTTTTCTTAGAAACTTTTTGACCTTCTTACATTTACAAGACTTTATCATCACTTATACATACTTCAGTTAGCCGATACACGCGATATTTCTAATACATTGCGATGTAATCTAGTTTTCACTTATATTTTACTTAATTTGCATTTTCTTGCAAATTTGTTAGTTATATTACTTTTATTATATTATTATATATTATTATGGTTCTATATTATTTTCTTATAAGATGATGTTCGAGAGCTAATAATGCTTAAACAAGTATACGCAATTTATACAATTAATAATGATTTTCTCCAGCTGCTGCCAAAGCGATACTTCACGTCGCACGTGTACTATAGTACATCGCGACATGTAGGCGCGTTGTAGACAGGACAACGAGAAACCATTTCTAAACATAGTCGGGACAAACCCAGCATTCCCGGCATCCGTCGTCGGCTAAGGGAAAAAAGGAAGTCAATGCAAATCGAGAAACGCGAGCGCGCTTAGGGATGTACGAAGCTGGAACTACCGCGAAGAAACGCGCAGTTTTGTCTATACTTAGCTTAGGTTACTAATCCATAGGGACCCCATCGCGTGTCAAATATTTCTTTCGCGTACTGCGTAAAATTCTCCGTAACGGACGGGAGAGAAAATCGGGGTACAGAAGTTATTTAAGAATTATACATAAAAATTATTAACTTACGCGTGTGATAATTAATCATGTTTACTTGTATGTTTTGCTTGTTTTTTGTATTTATGTTTCTAATTAACAAACATTTGTTTTTTACGATGCGAGGGAGTTGCAGCTTGAAAAAATAAATTTCTCAATGCAAATATATTAATAGGTCCGCAGAGATCCAAAGATATTTGCGACGCAGAGTTTTTGTCAGATAAAGCTGGCCTTGGATTTTTTTCATCTTCCTTTTTGTGTGCAAATGTAACATATCTCGCGACGTGCCAATACATCGTGTTGCCGGGGACAATCGTGAAAAGCACCTATAGCTTTTCACACAACGATCGTGATTCATTTCCATTTAGATACGTTTCCATTGTGCGACAGATACAAGCGGCACGTCAGAACGTCACACGCTAAAGCAGGAAACCACAGGACACTGGATACATCCGCGATGTTCACTGTCTTTTCTATAAAAATATGAAAGCCTTGCGCGCGCGCGTACTATATTCGAACACATATAGTTGTAACCGATCGTGGTACATTACTTTGCCGATTAAAACCGCCGAAATTTCCGTTAGAACAACTGTCTTTCAGTGTTTGCAGAAACGCTCGATGGCGGATTAATCTACGCACGTCACTTTTGCCAACTCGGCAATGAAATATCATTCCGTATTTATTCGAGCGTTATTTTAACATCGCGGCACAGTTTTTTCCGCTTCATTCGCTGACATTCCCACAGTCAAATTTGCCGTTACGCGCGCGTTTTTACGCGCGATTTCCTTCGACGAAATTGAGATCTCGAGCGCGGAGTTTTTGACTTTCACAGGGTAATTCTCTTTCGTCAAACGGAAACACGCGCGCGATGTTATGTGATCCGCAATTCCAGACTCGTAGGCAATTAGCCTGGCAACAGTCTGTTTTAATTAACGGGCAGTCCGCCTTCAACTCTGCAATTGCGAATCGTATTTATCTTCGATATATTTCGCTGCCGTAATGAAATAAATTACTCATCTACGAAGAACGGATATATTTCGCGAGCGTTCAACTGGGAAGAGAAATCAAGTCTACAAGCTGAAATAAAATAAATACAAACTATGTGCAGAGTATTCAGCATTTTGTTGTAAATTGATTTTGAATATATTTTAGATTTTCTTATCATCTCTCTATATGTTCTTGTTTCTTTTCATAGTTTTAAATTCGCATCTAAAGAATCATCGAGCTATCAATTCACTCTGCATACAGATCAATAAGGCTGCATTTTAATTAAGAATACCTATATGGTCTCACTAATTGGATAAGCAATTGCGTTGACAAAATAGTTACAGAATAACAATGCTATTCATTTTGAGCAATCGAGTTTTTTAGCAAATCGTAGGCAACCGATTCAATAAAATATATAAAGCTCATTTGTTGTAATTACTAGCTATTTTCGTAATAAATAAACAGAGAGAGAGAAAACATGAAGTACTTGGTTTTATATACATGTATATATATTTTTTGGGGGGAGGCGCTGTCGGTATATCTCAGAGATACGTATTGCAGCCAAAACCGGTAAGAGTCAGCGAGCATTAAGTAACGCGAGCCGTGAAGAACGGCTTCTCTTGTATCAGCCTTGGGGCTTCCGATCAGTTTGTCGCACCGAGTACACTTAATGCTCTCCGCTGAGAACATGACAGTTTTTTAAGTTTATTTACGATGTGCTATTACACAGAGCACTGTGTGATTTGTATCAAATTCTATAAATTACTCTGATTTATGAAGTTTGACCTAAAGAAATTCGCTTGAATAGCTAAACTACATGTATAATCTAGGAATTGCAGAGTTTAACGCGTTATGCGAGTAATTCCATATAATTAATTAGTATATTAATAAAGTCCGCTTTGCAAATGATTAAACTCCATTCGCGCAACTCGCGTGTTGTATATTTGCGGTTTTGAGCGTAATTTCGCGAGAATGCGACATATTTTACCAGTAGCGTTTAATAATAGCGTCCACGTTTACCGAAAAGTATGCAACACGTATTTACTTATTGCGAGATAAAATTGGAGGCTGGACGAGAAAGCTGCGCGGAATTCGTTGCGCAGACTAATGCCTCACTTGCTCGTTTATGTTCTTCTTTTTTTTTTTTTTTGTTAATTTTCTCCAACTCCTCTCTATCTTCGGCATTGATTGATACTACGACGTTGCCAAGCAACGTCTCGAACCAGACTTGTCTGTGTACATATACGCCGGTATAGAATTACGCGAGAGCCGTTCGAACTCCCTTGGCAACGAGTTACGTTCCATTGTGCTGCATCATCAATCCTTTAATTCGACGTTGGGTAGAATTTTTCAACACTTCCTCTTGCAGAAAGAGCTCTAAGAAAAGCTTAACATCTTGATCGCGAAATTTTATTTTTAAACATCAAGATTAAATCTTGACGTGTTAAAAATTACTGCAAAGAAAGTCAACTCTCTTGGAGAAAAGATGATATTAATATAATTACGACATATATACAAATTTTTTTTAATATACACACACACACACTTTAATAAAAATATTCAATATACATACATAAGTATGTTAGTATAAGACGTTTTCTTGTGGTTCCAATTTGTTTTTCGTTGCTTTTCTTGTGGTTTACAAAAGTTTCTGGAGAGATATCGAATGAATATCGAGAATTTTTTCGATGTCAAAAGTGGAGTATCTCTACGTTAAAGCTGGCAGTAGGGTGGGTACAGGATGTGCGGCGATCGATTGCCAGCTGGCGAGGAACCACGTGACGGGGTGCGGTGTTGATGACGTCATAGAACGACTACCCCTCATGACGAATTGCGACTACTGATTCACTCATTCTCATTATTGTTTTTTAAATTAATATTATAATAAAAATAATACGATAATCTTTTTTTTTATGCAATATACATATACGTATATATATGTGATTAATCTTTTGTTACAAAAAAAATACTATTTTATCTATTTTCTAAAAATAAAGAAAGACGAACTGTTAATTTTTTAAAATCAACATATAAGTAATTACAGTTCTCATTAGTTATGTTATTGTACATTAGTTATTTTTATTATAATATAAATGTTTTCTTTTTTTTTTTGGTGTTAGAAAAATACTTAATCTCAAGTTGTATGAAAGTAATCGTTTTTAATTTCAGATGTAATATGAAATTGTTCAGTTTACACATAAATGTTTGTAAAAATATCTTGACAAATACTAAAAATTATTATATAATATTTTGTAAATAAAAAATTATACTTTTTATTTATTAATAAAAGTAAAATATGGTACTGTTACAACGCAATATTTTAATTTTCTTTCCTCAATCAATCATTCTATAACTATGCCTGACAGGTTCTACCATCTTAACCTTAACCTTCCATCATACGGGAGCTGAATTACGCCATGAAGCCAAACCACTGCTGTTCTGTGTGCATTTATATGCAGTTATGACCCACTATCCTACTCATCTGTAAACGTCTTATGTTAACTCGATAACTATGTTAGAATTAATCGTAACTATTATTTTTAATTTTATAAAAAGCTTTACTCGAACATTTAATTGTAATTGTTTTAAGAGTGTTTTAGAAAGTCTTTTTAAAACTATTATAATAAATATTTTCAGATATGTGAAATTAGAAAGGAACAATTTTAGTTAAAAAAATACTTAAAAATGTTTACGTAAAAATCTTATATCTTTTATTTATCCTATTTTCGAAATATGTACATCCAAACTCTAGAGCACAACTCCAGATATTTCTTGAGTTGAAAGTATATTGTGACGATCTAAAACAAGAACAACCTACTTTCCATTCAAAATATCAGGGCCAGGCTCGGAAAAGCTTGGCCAAGTTCATGAGAGAGCATACTGTTGGAATACTTAAAGTTATATTCGATCTTGAGATACAGTGATTTATATGCAGATTCCGTTCTCGAAGTTTTCTGATATTGCGGCGCTTTGACACGTATGAACAAGATTTAAAAGTTTGACTGTACTTAGCAGTCGCTTTTCAACTGTTGTAGGTTTCCTATCATGGGACAAGGACAGTTGTCACGTAGATTTGGAGAAAGAATTGTTGGCCTTAGTAGCACAAGCCCCCGAAGGCGAAGAAGCCAGAAATGGTGATTATAATTTATAATAAACATTTTACTCTGTTTATGATATCTTTATGATATAATTAAAATTTATTATTATTATATCTTATCTTAAATAATTAATAAATAATTAATAAATAAATAATTAATAAATAATTAATAAATAATTACTTTTGGGATTTTTATAGGCGAAAGGTTGATCCAATATGCCACCGAGAACCTCGTAACGGAAGTTCTCATTCACCCGCAGACGAATACGTTGTTACAATGTATTCGCAATCTTCTTGCAAGCTTCACGAAACATCGGCACATCATACACGCTGGATACACATTCGGTGGCAATGGTTCCTGGATATTGCAGGTGCTTATACATTACTGCATGTTACGTATTCGAATATAAATCTCCGAGAAAATTCACGTTAATGCAAAATTCTGGAAAATCTTACTATAATTAGAAACACGATTAATAAAATTCAAATAAAAATAATAACGCGATCAATTGTTATTTAGGATGGAACCTTCAGTCTCGCAGACTTTCTGGATGCATTCAGTGAACATGAAGTGCAAAGAGTTCTTCGTGCCTATGAGAATAGCGTAACCGTAGATATACATTGCGCGGGTGTTGGTGATTGGACAACAAGTCGTTTGTCGAAAGAGGTTTGTTGTAGGTGCGTATTATTGTGTTTCTCTACGGAAGCATTACAAATTTATCATGCAGCAAAAGCTACTTTATTGCCAGGAAATACAGAAACACGATATTATTTTTACACGAAACACATTAATATAATATTTTTTAAAATATAATTTTATTATTAAATATAAAAAAATTTTCACATTTGGATCTCTTTTTTTAAATGTAGGTTCTATTTTGATATCTTTACTGTGTTTGATCTATAGATCTTGCAGAGTCAGAGTAAATCCTGACGATGTTCTCACAGCCGGCGTACCGGCCATCACGAGCTTTACGAATTACATCGGACAGTATCTTGTGCCGCAAACACTGGACCAGCTCATGGAACCGTCCGACGTTGTTGGAAACATTAGATTTAGCCATCCGACTTTATACGTCTTCCCCGGTGGGCAAGGTGACGCCGCGCTTTTTGGTATAAACGGCTTTAACATGCTCGTCGACGGCGGCTTCGCCAGGAAAGCCTGCTTCTGGGATTTCACCAGGCATCTGGATCGATTGGATGCTGTTCTAGTCACTAGAATAAATAATAGCAACATCGGCGGCATGTTCAGTGTTCTTCGTAAGAAGAAGGAGATGCATGTCTATCCTCAGATCGGCCATTTCTTCTGTAACTTAGTTGTAAGTAATTATTCTTATTTTTTGCAGAAATATGTTCCGTGTGTGTTAATATTTATATTAATTTTATAATAATAATAATAAAAATATTAGTTTCTAATAATATTGTTAACATTTACATTTGCTGCACTGTAGGACACAAGTAGGTACATGTAATAAAAATTATACGCAATACAGGAAAGAAGACAATCAAATTCACCTGACGGCGATAAGGACATCGATCCCCTCATTGTTAATCTCGTCGACATTGGTCAAGAGATGGTACTGAATCTTCGGCACATCAACCTCCGTGCTCATCCTTGCTACAGGGATCCTGATCCAATCAACCTCTATCACAAAGTTGGCCACGGGACGTTGGATATGTACGTTCTTAGTCCGAGCAAAGACAGCCGCGAAGTGCGCGAGTTTCTGGCAAAATGGCACGCATCAGATTCAAAGCTGTTTGCTGGGTCTCACAAGAAAGATTCGAATAATCTCACATTCCCGATTCAAAACCTTGTATCGATATGCGCGCTCCTGGTGTGGCAGCCAGCCAATCCTGAGAACAATATCACGCGAATTCTTTTCCCTGGCAGCACGCCGCAGCATAAAATTTTCGAAGGATTCGACCGACTGAAACATTTGGACTTCCTGAAACATCCGGTATGTTCTGCAAAAACACTGTCACCATCGGCGTCTCTAGCAACGCTTAGAGACAAACCAGCCAAACAGAAGCTTCTCATCGAAAAAGAACCAAAGAGAATTTCAGACTCAAAGAAAGAGAAGAGAGAGTCGTTAGAATCAAAGGCTGTTCCTGTTAAGGCTGCAGAAGAGGTTCCTAAAATCACTCCTCAGTCAACGCCGATTATTCCGAGCAAACCTAAAGCCGAGATAAAGACAAAAAAAGTTGCGGAGAACAAAAAAATCGAGACCGAAGCAAAAGAAAGCAAAAAGATCGAGCTTGAGAAAGAGAGCAAAAAAGTAGAATCTGAAGCAAAAGAAAGCAAGAAGATTGAAAAAGAATTGAAAGAAGTGAAAAAGGAGCCGAAGAAGGAACCGATTAAAACGGAGAAACGTGATGAAGATGTGAAAAAGATTGATTTAATCAAACAGGAATCTGATAAGAGCGCATCGAAAGAATCCAAGGAATCTAAACCCAAAGTCGAGCCGAAAAAGAAAGAACCTAAGGAAAGCAAATCTGCAGTGAAGGCCGAGATGAAGAAGAGCGAAGCAATCACAAAACCAAAACTCAGCGAGAAAAAAGTCAAACCTTCGGGCGCGGAGAAAAAGGATGTCATGAAGTCTTCCCCTACTACCCCAAAGAAGATAGTAAACGGCACTGTCGCGAAGACAGAAATATCGAAGACCGTGCCAAAGGCGAAACCGGCGACGAAGATCGTTCCAAGTCTTCCGGCTAAGAGCGCGAAAGAAGCCAACAACAGAAAAGTAGTGGAACAGAAGAAGTCCGAAGTCGAGAAGTCCACCGCGAAGGAAACCGCAGCCGCACCTGTCGTCAAGGTGTCTGCAAAACCGAAACCGATGGACAGGAAACCAATCAGTCGTCGTACAAAACCAGTTAGTCCGAGTAAAGCACGTATGCCGGGCAGTCCGGCGAAATCCACTCGCAGCACACCGACCACTTCTGTGAAATCGGACAAAGATGGCGTTATTCGTAAAGTGAAGGGCGACAAAGGTACCACTGATTCATCCACGGTTTCTACTCCGTCTGGCATAGAAGCTGAAGTCATAAAGCCAATTGATAAAAGCTTAATTGAACAGTCCGAAGATATTTCATTGGATTCAATTGAAAGCAAAGTATTGGCCGATCTCAAAGAAGAGCGAGAAGTGGTCGAAGAAATTGAAGCCGTTCTACAAAAAGCAGAGATCGAGGAAACTCGAAAGGGCGATCGTTTCGAGGGAGACGACGAGATTACAGCCGAAGCTACTGACAAAAAAGAGGAGGATATCACGGAAGAGGATGTTACAGCCGAAATTGAGGATATACCGAAAAAAGAAAGTTCGAGGAAAGAAAGCCAGGAATTGACCGAAGAAGACGAATATCTTATTGTAGAAAAGGAGGAAGTTTACACGGAGGATTCCGCTCAAAGCGGCGAAGGCGAACAAAAGCATGTACTTGACGAGGCCGAATCAGAAAAGGCAAAAATACTGAAAGATACAGAAGCAATGAAAGAAAAAGGCGAGAAAGAAGAACCCGAAAAGGAAAAGGATAAAAGTCCGGAAAAGAAAGTTGAACAGATCGTAGATAAAGACGAGAAAGAAAGTGCCGAACTTCCTCCGGAACACAAAAAACAATTACAAGAAGAAGTTAAAGAAATAATAGCTTCCGCGACCGAAATCGTACAGAAAGCTGAAGAGAAAGATGATTCCGGCAAAAAAGACAGTGAAGAAATTACGAAAGAACCATCCAGTCTAAGTCCGGATAAATTGGACTCGTCGGAGAAAAAGACAACTGATACTGACATAAAACCGGACGTCGATCAGAAAGAACATATCCTTGAAAAGATGGAAGAATCTCAGGAACGAATCTCGACGATTGAATCGGGAGCAACTACTACCGCTCCAACTTTGCCTGAAGACGAACGAATACCTTTAGACGGAATAAAAGAGGACATTGATGAGAAACACGTTATAGAGGAAGTGAAGGAGAAAGACGCTCCTGCGAAAATAAAAGAAGAAGTCATTCCAGAAACAATATCTGCAGTCGTTAAACCGGAAGTAAAGGTGTTCGACGTTCGTCAAGCGATGCAGAGTCTACAGAGAGATATTGTTAAAACTCCAGACGAGGTCGCCGATCTTCCAGTTCACGAAGAAGTCGATCCTAAGCTTTACAGAATGGAAGATTTTGAGAAGGGTAAAGAAGAAAAGCCGTCGCCGTCACCGCAAGAGATTAAAGAACCACCTACGCCGCCAGTAAAAGAGCAGAAGGGTGTTTTCAGTTTCTTCGGCAAAGTAGCGGATAAATTTGAGAAAGGTATCGATAAATTAACGAAAAAGACGAAGAAAGACACCGATAAGGATTCCGATGATAAGTCTTCAAAATCTAGTTCTCCGAAAGAAACGAAGGTTCTTGAAAAGACGGTCTTAGAGGAAGTTGATGTGGAGAAGATGTTCCCTAAAGTCGGCAAACATATTGACAAGCCGGAGGTATTCGAAGAAGTGAAACCCACTGTTGCTGATGTAAAAGTAGCTGCCATAAAAGAAACCGCGGCTTTCATACAAGAAGAAATAGACGCACACAGACGAAGTGTGCCAGACATTGAAGAAAAAGTTTCAATCGATAAATTAGAAGAGATTAAAAAAACAGAAGTCAAAGTTGAAGAAGCGTTACTTGCAAAGGATATTTCGCTGGCTCCGGTGTCACCGACGAAACCAATCGAAAATAAAGACATTGAAAAGGAGATTGAACTTTTAAAAGAAGAAGGAGAAGAAGCGGAAGAAGTAAAGGCTCTCCTAGAGGAAATTTCTAATAAGTTCAAAACTGTAAAAGATAGTCTGAGAGATTCCTTGGAGTCTTTGGAAGAGAAAATCAAGGAGGAAGAGCTGACTACCGAGATGCAGCCATCTGTCTTAAAAGATGCGGTAAAGGATACTTTGGAGGGAGTAGTAGAGAAGTTAGAAGAAATAAAACCACATATCGAAACCCTTCCGTCTGAAATGATAAAAGAACCGGAAAAAGTTAAGTTTGATATACCGAAGGACGAAGAATTCGAAGAGGAATACGAAGAAGAGCCAGAGGAATCATACAGAGATGTGAAAGAAGCCGTCAGAGATATTGGAGATGTTCTCGCAGGGACTGCTGGTATCAATCTCGAAACACCCAGAGAAAAACCTAAAGATGTCATGGAAATCGTAAAGAAAGTCGCTGAAGTCCTTAAGGACGACGATTTTCTTTCTGAAGAAACGTTATTCGATCAAGCTTCTAAGGAAGAAGAGAAACCGTCAGTTCCGACAGACAGGAAGCCTTCGAAAGAAGACATTTTATCGATTTCGACAGAAAGAAAATTTTCGATACCAAGTGAGAAGATATCTCCAGAAAAGGTTACTGAAGTAGAAGAAAAGAAATCTAAACCAACTCACGAGGAGGACATTGTTATACCGAGAAAGGTCGGTATTACAGAGGAAATTCCAGTTCACGAAGAAGTTGAAGAATTTATCGAGAAACCACACAAATCTTTGGCGCCGCAAGAAAAACCCGAGATAAAAGAAGAGCTTTGCGTGAAAATAATGACAAAAAAAGATGATTTTCCATCACCTGAAAAAGATATTGCGAAAGACAAAATAGACGCTCAAAAGATTTGCGAGGAAATGTTGCATGACGATCAGCATATATGTGATCAACACAAGAAACCAGCTGACATTGATACGTCTCGAACAGATGTGCTGGAGGCTGGTATCGAAAGCATATGCGTGAAAAAAGTGGCCAAACGGCCGTCTTTCGAGGAGCAGTTAGTAGAGACCGAGATAGAACAACCTGTGATAAGCTTCGAACAAAAGGTTTCGCCGGCAAAGGCGGAAATAGTAATGGTAACGCCAGGTTCTACGCCAACTTCGCCAAAGTTCATAGATAAGTTGCACGAACAAGAATTGGATGTTGGTCCTCAAGAGTTTCCTAAGCTACTGGAAGATGTCAAACAAATTCTCACCAAGGAAGTGCCAGTCGAAAAAATAATCGAGGAATTAATTATCACAAAAAAGAAAAAGATTACTATTGAAATAATCGAGTACATTACTATAGTGAAGCGCATTCCGAGAGAACGCGTAGTTTATATTATCGAAGAAATTATTGTGAAAAAAGGATTACGTAGAGAAAGTGTGGTGGAGGATCTTGAAATTTTCAAATTGAAAGAATCTATAACACCTGAAAAGAGAATGGAAATTGAAGAGTATATTGTTAATGAATATATTGTAAAGGGAAAACGAATTACCATAGAGGTTGTCGAGGAAATTTCAATTAAGAAAGTTGTGCCTAAGACAATTGTCATTGAAATTATTGAAGAGATCATTGTAAAGAGAAAGATCGCCAGGCATATGGTACTAGATGTTCCCGAGGAAGTGTTGTCGCAGATAATTAAAGAAGAATTATTAGAAGAAGAATCGCCAGAAGTATCAGAAGCGGAAGATCAAGTGACGTCAAAAGTAGACATAACTGCAAAACGAGAATCGATAGCTAAAGTTGTTAGTTCTCCAACTGAAATATCAGAGATGCTCAAAAAGACGCCTGAGGATGAGAAGGAAAAGGAGATACCAAAAGCAGAAGATGAGAAGCAAAAATCAGTTGCTGAAGTTCCTAGCGCAAAGATTCTAAAAACACAAGAGTTGATAACTCCGAAAAAAAGAAAAGAAGTTGAAGAATATATTGTAAACGAATACGTTACCAAAGGAAATAATATTAACATTCAAAAACTCGAAGAAATTTGTGGTAAAAAAGAGGTGTCTAAAAAAATCATTATTGAAATTATCGAAGAAATTATCATTAAAAGAAAAATGCCAAGGCATGTAGTACTAAGTTTAACCGAAGAAGAATTGTCACGTGCAATTAAAGACGAAGGTATTTTGGAAGCGGAAGTTATGGTAGAGAAAAGAAAATCGATCGCTGAAGTACCTAGTTCTATAGAAGAAAAAGAATCTCCAGTTCAATTAAAAGAAGATAAAAAAGAGGCGATATCTGATCAAGAAATTGCCGAAGAACTGTCAGTTGAAGAAGAGGATATTGAGGAGGAAGTAGATGGTTTCGTCAGTATATCTAGACGGATTTCCGATGAGAAAGTCGACGCAAAGAAAAAAACCTCACCTGTCAAAGCAGACGTTTCGCCCATGGCAAAAGAATACGAAAAAGATATGCTTGACGACTTTGAAGCTGTCGAGCAGGAATATAAAGTACTCGACGTACCAGTCACATCTCCTGAGAAAGCAGACGAGATAAGAGAGAAAGAGGATGTCGAAGAAGCTGTAGAAGACACTACGAGTGACGTAATTGAAGCGGATGAAAAATTCGTGCAAGAAACTAAAGAAAAAATAGGTAAAGAAGAGCTTCGGTCTGACACACCAAAAGATTTTAAACCTGATAAGAAACGAGAACTCGAGGAACCAGAAACATCCGAAATATCAGAAATTGTCGACACTACTGAAAAGTATTTAGACGAGGCTAAAGAAAAGACAGATGACAGTTTTCTGAAAGAAGCCGTTACAAAACCATCAGTGTCACCAGTTTCTGATAAAACAGATAAACCTTTAATTGAAAAAGCAGACGAATTGAAAGAAGCAGGAGAAAAGAAAATATCCAAAGATATTATCGATAAACGACCGTCAATTGATGCATCTGCTGTATCTGAAGCTAAATCGATTGCGCCAAGTACAGAGAAAATCGATGAGAAGGCTGTGACAGATGAGACAAAAGAAATTGAGCCTATGATCAAAGAAAAAGTAGAAAAACTTATCGAAAAAGTTCCTGAAAAAGTTTCCGAAGAAATCAAGTCAGAAACAAAACTCGCAGATGCAACAGGTTTTTCGTTTGAACCAAAAACAGACTTACATGAAGATAATAAAAAATTCAAGCAATTAGACACTACAGAGATTAAAGAAACTCCGGTAGTTAAAAAAGAAAAAACTGAAGAAATTCCCGAGGAAGCTGCACGTAGAAAGAGAAGTATATTAAAAGACGCGGAAGATGAAATAGTACAAACGAAGGACGAGCTTGAAAAGCCTAAAATTGAAGAACTACCGGACCAATCTGTAAAGGATGACACTAGTACTGTGAAAAGAATGTTAGTCACAGCAAGTAGCGAAGATGGCAGAGAAGAAACAGAAATTTGTGCAACTGGTACTATAACTTTCACGAAAACGGTTACTCCGGACGACTCACTTAAGGACGTATCAGTCAAATCCACACCGGATAAAGATTCTTTATTATTAGATAAAGATTCGGTACACTCGAGCGTGAGTACTCCTCGAGATAGTATTTCCGATAAATCTGCGCCTGAGGGTAAAGATAAAATTACTTCCGAAGATAGTTTAGATAAATCACCTGTCGGTACTCGCGATTCGCAAGATCTCGAAGACAGTTTAGAAAAATCAGATTTCCGTAAATCAAAGGATGCCGAAATATCGTCAATTAATGATGACAAAACCGAAGTACCAGAAAAATCGGAAGATGCTGTAAAACCAAAATCTCCCATAGAAAAAGAAGATTCAAAGACACCAGTTGCAGTTGATAAAGATAAACCAAAGTCACCTGAATCACCGAAAAGTCCTGTAGAAAAAGTCGAAAAACCAAAGTCTCCTTTATCATTTGAAAAGACATTGAAAACTGATGAAATAGTTTCCGCGAAAACAATTGATACACTTTTAGAACAAAAATCACCGCTTGATGTAATACCTGAAGATAGCCAAAAGTCAAAATCATCTCTCGATTTATCGGCCGAAAAAGCTCCAGTGGAATCAGCTGAAAAACCACAACTTCCAATTGAAATGCTTTCTGAAAAAAAAGGAACTGATGTTTCAAAGACACCTGAATCGCTTCATTCAGAAGACGTTTCACCAGCCGAAACAATTTTCTCGAAATCTCCCACGGACAAACCTGAAATGTATATTGCAAAGACACCTATTGACGAAGAAGACGTTGCTCTCGAAGCGGTTGCTGAAAAATCACCTGTTAAAGAAGCTAAACTAGTCACAGATAAACATATACCGATATTTACGGAAAAAGAAAAAGCATCGAGTCCGGAAAAAGATCAAAGACCAGAAAATCTCGACGCAAAAGATATCAGTCCGAAACCCACATCGCCTATTGTTGCCACCAGTGCATTGGATGATAAAGTTTTGGACACTGCTTTAATCGAGAAATCAAGATCACCAAGTATAAGCAGCGAAAAAGAGATATCTGTACGTTCGAAATCTCCTAGTATCGCAGATGATAAATCAATGCAGGCTGATCACTTGCTAGCTCATCCTGACGAAAAATCCCGGTCATCAAGCATCGCTAGTGTGAAAGTAGAAGATCTAAAACTTACTGAATTAGAAGACAAAGGTGCAGACAAATCCAGATCATCAAGCTTAGCGACTGATAAACTTTCTGAAGAAATTGTGAAAGTGAAACGTACTAGCATAGTGGAAAAGGAAATTATTGAACAACTTGTCGAACCAAGATCTAGTATTGTCAGTGATAAAGAAGAAAAAGAAGATGCGATTGATAAGTCTAGATCTTTAAGCATCGGCGAACTGATCGATAAGGATATATCTGAACGAAGAAAGTCTTCTATTATCACTACTAAAGTCGAGGAAGAAAAACCAGTTGAGAAATCACGATCGCCTAGTATTACCGAAGAGAAACAAGCTGAAAAGATAAGTGACGTTAAATTGACACTCAAAGAAATTGATGAAAAATCGAAGGAAACAAAAGATGATGTTAAACAACCAGAAAAACTGGAAGAAAAAGAACCAGTGGATAAATCTAAATCTGCGAGCCTTGTTAGTGAGAAATCTGACGATATTAAATCTTTAGATAAATCTCCCGTTTCTCCAAGCGATAAAACCGAAGGAAAAGAAAGTGAAAAAACAAAATTGTCTATTCTCGAGAGTGTACATGATGAAAAGGGACCAATTGACAAAGCTAGATCTCCAAGCGCGATCAGCGATAAATCCGACGAAGAAAAAGAAGCCGATCGTTCAAAATCGCCCAGCTTAGGTGAAGACAAACCGGATCGTCAAGACGTGACGGAGCATTATTTAGAGAAACCAAAATCTCCTATTTTTGATAGGCCACAATCGCCTAAAGTTATTGATAAGACTGAAGAATCACATGATAAAGATAGATCCCCCAGTGTAGCTAGTGATAAATCAGATAGTAAAAAAGTAAGTGATCGTTCTAGATCACCAAGCATTTCTGTAGAAAAAATAGATCTCAAAGATATGGACCTATCTGTCGAAAGAACCCGATCGTCTAGCGTTAAGGACGATAAACTGGAACAGCTTCCAGCGTCAAAATCACCTACTGCACTACAGTTTGCGGAGCAACCGGTTGACAAGTCAAGATCGTCTAGCGTGGTGAGCATTTCTAGCGACCAAAAGGATTCTGCGGATAAATCTCCTAGTATTACAGATGACAAGTCAGACTTCAAAGGCGATACGGAACAATTAATTGAGAAGCTAAAATCTAGCGATCAAAAAGAAGATCGCTCGAAATCACCGAGCGTGAGTAGAGAAAAGCCAGATTTAAAGGATGTCACAGAACCACCAGCGGAAAAATCAAGATCAGCTAGTATTATTAGTGTCTCGGGAGATCAAAAAGAACACTTCGATCGTTCGAAATCACCGAGTATTGCTGGAGAAAAACCAGACTTAAAAGACGTGGCGGAACAGGCTGATAAAAAATCGAGATCATCTAGTGTTGTTAGTATCTCAGCAGACCAAAAAGAACAATCTGATCGTTCGAAATCACCGAGTGTTGCTGGAGAAAAGCCGGATTTAAAAGACGTTACGGAACAGCTCGATGAAAAATCGAGATCACCTAGTGCTACGAGTGATCTGAAGGAATCTGGAGATCGATCGAAGTCGCCGAGCATTGCTGAAGAAAAGCCAACTGAGAAAGATACATTGGAAATGAAAATTGAAAAATCCAGATCTTCTAGCGTTGTAAGTATCGGGGAACAGAAAGAAATCGATCGCTCAAAATCACCGAGCGTTATTAGTGAAACACCAGATTTGAAAAACGTTGCAGATCAGCAAGCCGAAAAATCACAGAAAACCATTGATGAACAAAAAACTCCTGGTACTCAACAAGAATCAATCGACAGAAGCAAATCGCCAAGCGCAAGTGACAAATTTGACGATAAAAAATCAACCGATGATTCGAAATCGTCAAGCGTATCCGGAGATAAATCTGATTTAACTGACATTACAGAAGAACCTTTGGATAAATCTAAATCACCAAGTATTACGAGCATCGCGTCAGATCGGAAAGAATCAATAGATAAAGTAAAATTGCTGACGGTTCTCGATAAGAAAGAAGAACTCGATAGAAGCCTATCGCCTAGCGATCAATCAGAAGAGGCAAAATCAGCAGTTAGTTCTAAACCGACGAGCGTCGCTGGAGATACAGTGGACTTGAAGGACGTGTCGGAGGTACCGATTGATAAATCTAGATCGCCGAGTGTTATAAGCACAACGAGTGACCAAAAGGAAACAATTGAGAAACCAACGTCACCTACAGCTCCACATAAGATTGAAGAGCCACACGACAGAAGCAAATCACCAAGCGTGGCGAGTGAAAAATCTGACGAAAAGAAGTCTGTCGACGGCTCAAGAGCAACTAGTGTTACCGAGGAGAAACCAGATCTCAAAGATGTAATAGAACCACCGGCTGATAAATCTAGAAAGTCTAGTGTCGTGAGCCTCACGACTGAAAAAGCAGAACCGTTTGAGAAATCAATATCACCTACTGTCTCCGATCAATTGGAGCCGCTTGGTGATCAAAGTAAATCTTCTATCTCTCCTAGCGATAAGTCCGATGAGAAAGATGATAAGACCAGCACAAAAGATTTTTACGAAGATGCTATTGATAAATCACCGAGTTTCACCGATATAAAAATGCCAGATAAGAAACACGCTGAAGAAGAGCCTTCGATAGCTCCCAAAGATTTGGATATAAAAAAAGAGGATACTGTTTCACCATCGCACGACAAATCGCGATCTCCAAGCATTGTTCTTGATAAGCCAGATGACATAAAACCGTTAGAAATAGTAGATATTGATGGATTAAAAACACCTACTGTAACTGACGATTTGGTTATAATAGATAAAACGAGATCATTGAGTATTATCAGCGACAAAACGGAACCGAAATCACCATCCGAAGTCTCGAGATCGCCAAGCTTAATCGATGACAAGATCGATCTGAAAGATAAATCTCGATCGTCCAGTATCGCAAGCGGAAAACTTGACGATATTGACAAAGTTTCGTTACAGGAAGGAAAAACGACCGAGCGATCATTGTCACCGAGTGTGCAAGCTGAACAAATTCCGGCAAGTGAATCTGCTAAATCGCAAGCCAGTTCGCCAGTCGACAAAATTCCAAAGGACAGATCGCGTTCACAGAGCGTCTTCGACGTCGGAGAGAAAAGTCCGGCCAGCAGATCTAGAACATCTAGTTTATTCGAGGATAAAGTACCGGGAAAGGCGATTTCTCCGGAAGAAAAAGATGCTTCCAAGCACATCGAAAAACCACTTGATGAACAAGAGGAACATGAGAGCGCAACGAAGAGTCCCGTAACTTCTGCCGAAACAATCGAGAAAGAAATGCAGAAGATTCGCGAGAAACGATTTGCTGAGTTTGAAGAACCACATGAAGTACAGTCAAGCAAAGAGGAAAAATCCTACGACGTAGAAGAAGATATTGTTAAAATAACAGCCGAGAAGAAGGCGGATATTGAAAAGTATATTTTAGAAGAGTTTATTGTGAAGAAAAAAAAGATTAGTTTGATAGTAATTGAAAAATTAGTTATGACATACGTAGTGCCGCAGTTTATAGTGATGGAAATAATAGAAGATCTTATCAGCCGGGAAAATGTGTCTAGAAACGCTGTCTTTGACTTTACCGATAAAGAATTATCTGAACACGAGAAAGAATCTAAAGAAACACTAACGTCGCAGAAAAGAGCAGATGTAGAAAAGTACATAAACGAAGAATTTATTGAGAAGAAAAAGAAAATCACGCCGGAGGTGTTGGAAAAAATGGTTATTCTCAAAGCTGTACCGCGATATATTCTCGTTACGATTATCGAGGAAATTATTGTGAAAAAACAAATACCTAGGAATATCATGATCGAAGGTGATTTAGAAGCCAGAGCAAAAAGTCCAGACGAGATAAAAGAGCAATCCAGTATATCGACTAGTGTGGATTTGAAAAGATCTAGTATTACTCCGGAGTATCTTCAGAGTCATGAAAAAGCAAGTGACACTACGAAAGATGAAAATTCGGACGGCAAAGTATCTCCCGTGAGTAGCGATCGATACGCACCTTCTGCTAGTCCGAGTCTCAGTCCAGAACCTGTTCCTTCTGATAAATCGACTCGGGGCAGCCCTCCATTATGGGAACAGTATAAACACGACGAATTTCTGATGAAAGAAAAAAAAATTGAAATTGAAAATCTTTTGGAAAAAACTGTGCAAGAGTGTATATCTAAGAAAAAGAAAATTACACAAGAAATGATTAGAGAAATAATCGATAGCGCTTTTCCTTTATCCAGATATATCATTTTCGAGATCTTGAACGATATCTTAACGAAATTGAAAATCCCGAAAGAATCCGTGCTCGACGAACAAGTTATACTTCTCGATAGATATGAAGTGCGGGAAGATGTACGTGGCATTCATCGTGATGATTACGACGATGATAATCGCTATGATAATGACTACGACGATCTGGAACATGACGCCAGAAAATCTTCGACGGGCGTGGACATGTACGCGGAACCGAGTGAACGACAAGACAAGTCTGTTACCGATTATCCAATGGATTACGAGAGCCAGTTTCACAAAGCTTTCGTCAGTGGTATGACAGAGATGCGAACGACGCACATAACTACACTTTCTGGTAAATCAACGCCAGAATATGCCGATGGAGCATCTGGTAAATTACCTGAACGTACACTGACCACAACTCATATAACGAAAACGGATATCGACGATTTAAAAACTACACAACCTGTGCAAACTGTCATATTGAGAGAGAGCAAAATTGCGGAACCTCATCTTCCCGAGGAAAGCGCGAAAGATCGCGATAAAGTTACGGAAACGATAAAACAGGATATTATCGATACAAAAGAAACTGCGGAGATTCCGACAGAAGAATCTTCCAAAGAAAAACCGGAATCACAAACTGTTGAAAAGAGAACATCCGAAAAATCTGATTCTACGGCTGAATCTACTGGCGAAGTTATCGTAGTTAAAAAGATAGTCAAACGCGAAGTGGTTGAAGGCGAAGAACCCGGCGAGAAATTAACTAAAGTGACACAAGAAATAGTTGAAGACGCTCCGGAAGCGATTACCAAGATCATCAAACGAGAGACTGTTGAACCGGATGACAAGCCGGAAGTAGTGACTAAAGTTATTAAACGGGAGATCATTGAGCAGGATGAACCTGAAGTCATTACGAAAGTAATTAGACGCGAAATTATCGTTCCTGATGAGGAAACAGACGAATCCAAAGAAGATTCCGGTGAATTTGTAAAGACAATTACAACAAAAACAACGAGAACGATCGTTACGGAGGAATTACCGGATGCCGAACTTTTGCAAACCGATCCTTCAAAAATTTATACAGATCCCACCTCAGGCGCAACTTACAGAGTTGTGAGCGACGAAGGAGCATCTGATACAACAAGCAGCGCCGATGTGAAGCGAATCGTGACGACAGTAACTACAATCACCGGTCCGGATGGCAAAATTACCACGAAGAAAGACGTAAAAGAGAGCACCGACACTGTAGACAGCGATGAAATGTTGGAGAAATTGATTGATTCGAGCAAGATCACAACAGAAACCACCAAGTCTGCGGAAAAAATTATCAAGGAAACTATCACTACCGCAACATCAGGCACTTCGACACCTGACGTGAAAACTTTCTACGATTCCGGTAAATCGACACCAGATCTCAAACAGGAAGATAAATTCGACTCGACGGGAAAAGATCGCTTGGGCGCGGAAAAATTCGAACCTCCGGTTTCTCCCTTGGTACGAGATATAATATCCGACGATAAGAGTTATTCAGGCAAGTCCTCGCCCGACATATCGTTGCCCAAAGACATCGTATTTAGTGGTTCAACCGGCAAATCTACACCAGAGATTCCAATGTCGCCATTGATCAGAGACGGCGCTGCGATACAACCTCAAGTGTCAGGAAGATCGACACCTGACATAAAATCCGAAGGTCGATTGTCTAGCACACCGGAAGGATTAAGATCGGGTGAAATGATTCGAACCATAATTACAACTACCAAGACGTTATCTGACGAGGGTGAAATAGTGACAACCACTAGAGAAGTTACGGAAACGACGAATGAAAAAGGTGAGACAGTTATACTAGCGGAGAAAACCGACGTGAAAGTGGATGAACGTCTGTCGAGCAAGGATGCGGAGAGCGCCATCAGCGACATTATTGGCAGCATCAAGTCCTCGGAGATGCAACGTACCGGCAGTGCTGCATCCGATGACGCGGCAAGCGAGAAAGATCGCGGTAGTCCGTTGAGCGAGCAGAGCAGCGCGCGAAGCAAAGCTCCTCACACATGGGGTAGCAGCGAAGAACGGCACACTTATTCCGACGACGAGCCACCCAGCTCACCTCTGTCTTCAACTTCGCAAGTGGGATATTCGCCGCAGGCGACACGTCGCCACGATCCGGGATCCGACAAGGAGGAGGAACAGAAGCAGGTCGAATTCTCGACAGCCGCGATGAGCAGCAGCTTCTACGGCGAGTTGCCGGCGGTACCGCCTCAAATGTCCGCTATGAAGACCTTCCATGAGGAGACCGACATACAGCAAAAGAGCAGCGATCCCACTCTCATTCACAGTCGTTTCACGGTCGAGAAGGAATTTGTCGGCGGTTACGGCGAGAAACCAGACGCCAAAAGATATGTTGACGAGGCCGATCTCGATTTCGACAAGGCTCTGATGGAGCACAAGGAGATGAAAGAAGCAAGCGAAGCTTTCAGTAGCGGTATATCACCTAGGTATACGAACGGCAGTCTTCGACACGAATCGAGCGATTCGAAAGATCATCCGTCATCTTCTTTCCGAGATGACGCTAAAGATGATTCAAAAGGCGACTCGAAGAAGGATCCTTTGGAAGGATGGGGAACTCCTCTCGGACTGCCGTCTCCGAAACCTCCGAGAAAATTTAATCTAAAGAATCCTGCTCAATCTCAACCGTCGTGCTCAAGCGAGTCAACTTCTGATACTCTTAACTTCGACGTCGCAAAAGAATGGGGAGAACCTCTTAGACTGCCATCTCCCGCGCCGGTGACCAACGAGGTTTCGAATAAGGGAACACCGGGAACACCAAAGAAAGAGCGAAAACAGACGAAGAAAGTTCAGTCGGAGAATATCAAGAATAAGAAACGCTCGGAGAGTCCCAGCAAGAATGAGAAAAAGATGAAAGATTCGAAAAACAAAATTCAACCTGTCTATATGGATCTAGCTTATGTGCCGCATCATGGAAATTCTTACTACACATCCTTGGATTTCTTTAAGAGAGTGCGAGCAAGATATTATGTCTTCAGCGGCACTGAGCCCAGCCGAGAGGTCTATGACGCTCTACTGGAAGCTAAGAAGACTTGGGAGGACAAAGATCTCGGTAAGTAATCAGCAAAGTTAAATAATTTTTAATACTAAGCAAAAAAATTGCAGTTGATGCGTTTTTTGGCGTTATGTTATGAAAAGAAAAATATAAATATAAATATGAAAAAGAAAATAAAATATGAGAAGAAACATAATAAACATAAGCGGATTAATTAAGAATGATAAGTAAGTGTGTAAAAAAGAATAAAAACAAACTTTCTTCTTCCAAATTTTTGTAATCTTTTTTTTAGCATTAAAATCTTAATAATTTTCTAATAAGTAATTTATTAAGTTAATAAATATAATTTATTTTAATAATTATAATTTATTTCAGAAAAGTATTAAGATAATAAACAATTATTGTAAATATAAAGATCTTTTAAGTTTCTTCTTATACTTAGTGTATTTATATGTTGTTAATATCTGATTATTCTCTAGGACTTCGTTAAAACATATGTTAAATATCTCTTTGAAATCTCTAGCTGTCGAAAATTCTAATGCTAAAATAAAGATTACAAAGATCTGGGAGAAGAAAGTTTGTTTTATTCTTTGTTACGCACTTACTTTCTTTCTTAATTAATTCGCTTGTGTCTATCATGTTTTTTTTTTTATATTATACTTCTGAATATTTTATTAAAATATTTTATTAGAAAAAGTAATCATATCAGTAAGACTTGAATTGTCGCCCGAACGCGCGCACCTGCCAGTGAAACAGTAGGCAAACCGTCGCACTGTAAATGCAACACCCCGTACGTCTAATGACATGTGTATATTTTTGGCGCAGAGGTAACCATGATTCCGACCTATGACACTGATACTTTGGGATACTGGGTTGCCGATAACGAGGAGGCGCTCGCGGCGAACCATATAGACCTGTCGCCGTCCGCGTCCCGGTGCACTATCAATCTCCAGGATCACGAGACTAGTTGCAGCGCCTACAGGCTCGAGTTCTAGGGATTGGCAGCCTGCTCAGCCGTAATAGTCGAGTTCTGAGCGGCGTCCGGGGAACACGTCATCATTCCGTTTTTGGACCCATTCCTATATAAAAAGAAAAAACAAAAAACAAAAAGGAAGAAAGGTTGTGCGCAGGCCAACTTACCGTCCCGTCAGGTTGATTTTCCTGACTTTCTTCTAACAGATTCAGAACAAACACAAACGGCATTTCGAATATCTTCGAAATACCTTCGTGGTAGCGGCCTATAGCAGATCCTAGACATTATAACCGACACCTAACTGAACAATGTAGAGATTGTCCCAAATAAGACTTTCGATCACGCTCGGTCTCGGAGTGAGACTTTTTAATCTAAGTTAAGTCGTTTTTTCCTGTATTTCTTTGTGAGAAAATGGTGCGATAAAAATCAAGAAATAGATAGGAGTTTTTTTGCCCACGAATACAAGGTAAATTGATTAATTACTTATTCTAAGAAGCCCTTTATTGATAGAGAATTCTTCATTCACATTCGACTGCGAGACTCACGTGGTATTGAATAACAGTAACGTCCAATAGTGTCGGTTATTGGTAACTAAAAAAAATGTATGTATGTATTTCTATACTTTTTTGCACTATTCGCAGCGTCGATAGATGCGCGGATAGCGTCTGTTACCTAATTACTGCTCAAAAATCGAGAACAAGAGAGAGTCCAAAGTACACTCGTTCTCACGAAAGTTTTGCGCCAAGAAGGACGACGATCACAACGTTGTTCGCACGTATTCATGTACTGTTGATCGATCGCGAATTAACGACGACACGAAAGTACCGCAGCCTGGGACAATCTGTACTTAGTTATCGAGTAAAAAAAAGTTGACTATAAGATATTCTAATTTCTGATCCGCGTGATTCAGGCGGGCCGAGAATGATCACAATATCACTTCCGATGCGAGAGACCTCCTCGTCCCACCTTTTCCTCGATTAAGCAGATTAAAATAAAAAAAAAAAAAAACTTTTAATATCTTTGACACAGCTGCCGCTTCAAAAGCACCGCGTAGAATTCAGTGTATCAGTTTAAACAAAAATGCAAAGACAAAGAAAGAACGAGAGAAGAAAAGTACCACGAAACATTTTACCCCGAGAAGATACATTCGCGAACGAGATGAGATGCGCGCTTGAATAACGCGCTTATATATCGGGGGCGAGAAGATCCGATTGATCAGTGATGATGATCGGCGGATCATCGTCCTCAAACAGACACGTAAAATGAGGATCGAGATGAATGATCCGCATTACCTTCGAAACATTATCCTTTATTGTTAAATGATTCCCTTTCTTGTCGTACATGTCTATTCGTGCGTAGGTAAAAAAAAAAACAAAAAAAAAAAAACAACGGTTAAAAATCCGTCGGGAAGTACTAGGATAGGATACAATTATCTGTATCGTGTTTCTATATCGTAGAGAATAGAGATTACGAGAGCCGGTGATTGTGTGGCAGATTTCAATTTGCTCCGTCGTCTTGAGATCCGCGCGGACTATGCAAGCCAAGCGTTATTAACCAAAGAGTCTGACGAGAGATTAATTTTCTCAAATGAAGCAATCTGAGAAACGTTATGATAATGATGATACATCTCGAAACGTCCATCCGACGGAATACCAGTCCAGCTTTTATTGTTTCTTTAAAACGGAGGAGATCTTTGTGTTTAGTGAAATAGCGACGCGAACGAAACCTCAGAGAACAGTGGTCGTTAGAAGTTTTTGAAAACAATGATTTTTATTATTAAGATCTCTGTGAACGATGACGTTGTTTTCGTGAAATAAGGAAAGGTTCAGCTCGCGCATGTGACTATGACTGCGCCACAATTCCTACAAGAATTAATATCGAATCTCATCAGCCAACAGTACGGAAGAGATTTTATGACACCTAAGTCACTGTAGCGGCTCACAAACAAGTTTGCAATCGTCAGATATTGCAAGGAAGCTTCCTCCAGATAAAGAAAAGAAGAAGACAGTTAAAGAAACTTCTCTGAAAGAAAAGCGACGAAAGATAAAGTATAATTACTGGGATATGTGGCGGGAAAACTTGTTGAATGCTTGATGAAGCGCCCAAGGGTGGATCAGTGATCGAATCTTTGTTGCAACGACGAAGAGACGTTATCGTTCATCATGACAGATTAATCACAAATCGGGCAAATATAGTGACAAATATTTATCTGAATGACTGTTTTACATCCGATCGCTGTTTTCTGAGATGTACCAACATTATTTACCACAAGGACAACTGATCATTGTTCTTTGAGTAGACATTTCCAGGTGGACTCCCGGATTCGTTTTTGACGGTTTTGGAGTTAACGTAGCGTCACGCGAATCCATTCGAAGAATCGATTAAGATCGATGAAAAACTTTTTGTACTTAACTTTTTCTCAACTAGGATATTTTATTGTAAAGTCAGAGATAGATAAAGACGGATTGACGAGACGACGACGACGATGATGATAGTACAATGACGATAGCGACTGATAACTCGGAGGGAGAACGTATCGAACATCGCGCTTATTCGAAATTCTCACTACGTGATTATTTTCAGTAAGCAGACGACATTCTCAGCAAAGTAAGTAAGTTCTGCTTGGGCAGCACAAAGATTCTAAATTTCAACCTTTTAGATATTTGTGCTATCAAGGCGCTTCGGTCGTCTTTCTCTTTCAAGAAAGAGAGTATCGGGGCCGTACCAAGTATAATCTTGAGTGTAAACGTTTGTGTAGCTGTACTTTAAGATGTTCACTTAGTGTCGACCCTGCGTGCGTAACCCTAGATCGCAATTGTCACATCCCGACGTCATGTCAAGTCGATGTTGTCGCCCTTAACTTTGGATCGAAATCAAAACGTGTCGGTTCAGGCTGCGATTTAGGGATTAACATACTAAGCGCGTTGTACGCAGAAAAGATTTATTACCGGTAAAAAAAAAAAAAAAAAAAAAAAAAAAAATCGATATACAAGAGGTAAGACGGAGAGACAAGTACGATTAAGCGCGATTACCCGAACTGTAACTTATAGAGGACATCTTTACTCATTATTCTTGCGAGATCCATGGGCGTAAATGACAATTTATTGTGAAACGAAACTAAACTTTTTTTTTTATATTGTCAGACGTTGCCTATCATCGGATAAAAAGAACGTATTTACAATAGGTATCTTCTTTAACGTTACGTGTTGTCCGATCGAAACATGATCCCACCCCTGTATGGATGGATCTCGCCGAATGAAAGTCGGAGAAAGCTTTCCTCTATACGAGACACATTCGTGCCTACATGAGAAACGATGGTGCTCGATTAGACCGATCGTTGAAGATGATGATGTTGAGGTATGGTGATTAGCAACAAAAAAAAAAAAAAAAAAAAAAAAAACCTCGGGTCCGATTTCTATAGATTAGTGCGTAAGTTTTTTACCGCCTGTAAATTACATACAATTTTGTTCTAATTGCGGGATTTATTTTTTCTCCATATTACGTACATATACACATACATATACACATACATACATATACAAATATATACTCATTCATCATTTCGTCTAATTATTTATTATTCATTTTTCGTTCGCTTAATCATTACATTTCGCTCACCAGATGCAGCAGCGCTTGTAATTCGATGAAAATTGGTTGTAGAAAAAAAGTCTGCGGAGTGATTATAATATGTTGTTATGTTTTCGACGGAAGTCGTGCATGATTAAGATTCGATTTCGAGTATAGCGAAAGAAAGGAAAAAATTGCGGTGAGAAAAAGATGAGAAAAAAATTAAATAAGTTTATTAAAATACGAGCAAAACGTGTAAGCGGAAGTGAGAACATCGAGAAAGAAAAGAGATACGATCGATAAATTGTTATAAATACGATTATATTACTATACCGATTACTTTTAAATGACTATGCTTGTTATCATTGCAATTAATATTATTATGCTAATATTATTATTATTGCGCGCGATTACTATTAAATATTATTACATATTATAATTATGTTCGCGAGAGCGGGTTCGTTATCACCGTTATCATTGCTCTCTTTTTGAAAGAAGTTCTTACATAACGCTCACATTGATACGTACATGCAGAACAAAGAAGCCCGAAGAGAGATGATGACGGTGAAATATGTACCTATGTATTTATGTATTATTTATTAACAAGTAATATAATGACCAGTTATCTAGGTAGGATGTTAAAATTATAAAATTCAATTTAACAAAAACAAAATAAATTAATAAACTATTAAAAAAAACAAAAAAAAATGAAGCTATTGTCGATCGATGATGATGCGCGCAGGATAGATTAAGTAAACAATGAATTTATTGGAGTAATTTAAATAAAAAGTATAAAATAAAAACAAAAAACCAAATACAAGATTAGGAACGAGCTTTTACTGAAACAGAAAGAGATTAGCAGGATATATATGAGAGGGAGAAGAGTATAAAAAAGTATATATATATTATATATATATACAATATATATGAACGAAGTACGTAAAAAAAGGAGTATAAGATAGCGTGAAAAAGAGAGAAAGAGACAAATAGAGAGTGGGAGAGTAAGAGAATTGTGCAAAAAAAAAATGTAAGCCTCACAACACCTGTACGAACCCCTCAAAACACGAATGCTCGACGAGGGTGAGAACGGTGATAAAAAACAGTGATTACCCAGATAAACAATAATTAAGAATATAATTGCTATTTTAACAAGGAAATTATAAATCACTCGTATTTTCTTGAGCAAGCGATTGTGTTTTTTGCACTCATTTTTTTCAATTTGCTCTCACACGTGTTTTTTTTCAATCGTTTTATCCTACCGACTCGAAAAGGATCGATATCAGCAAAATAAAAAAAAGAAACGCCTTTTCTTTGCCACAAAATCTTCTCTAACACTTGCGGGAATCTAGTCAGAGAAGTTTCGTTTCCTAGTATAAAAAAGACTGTTTTAGAGATAGTTCTTTTACTATCCTAGTAAAAGAAGACTGTCTAGTCATATTCGGTCAAGAATTGTTTCGTCACCGCGGTAATGGGAGTAACACGTGTAATTGCGCGTTTTCGGACAACACGAGATCAATAAATGATTTTAGAAGAATATCCGAAGGACGCTCGAAGAGTTAGAATGTCCTTTTAAAAGTCGTTTGTTCCGTATAGTTTTGGTGTAGTCCAAGTTCTCTTTCCACAATAACACGATCGCGGTTCTCACCCGTCGCAGTGCGTTGACGTGTCGCGTTTTTTCGAATAACGAATTAAAAAAAAAAAGAACTTACTGTGGAGTGTTCATGGTGCTATGATTATTATTATTATTATTATGATTATTATTATAGAAATAATGTTATGCTATATATATGATATAAAAGAATGATAATATAATAAATATACACTATACCTTAGAATCTTTCCGCCTGTGTGCCTCACACGCGTCTTAATTTTCTCCTCGTCGATCGACCGTAGATCAGCCGTGTTCGAGATGTTTTGCACGAGGACCAGGACCGACATGATATTTACGGTGCTTTCGATACTAACGGACAATGCAAACATTTATCTCTACAATCACATTTGTGATTGACGATTAATGTAAGAGAACGTTTTTTTTTGCAGTTTGTACATGAAAGTGTCGAATCCACCAGAAGTCACACCGGTCTCGATTCTGCTTTTGCATGCTTACGTGTTTTGTTTCACATGTCATGTAAGTTTGTAATGGAAAAAAAAAAAATAAACTAGCCCGTGCGTCTCCTGCAACAATGCGTTCGAATTGTGCATTCTGGTCAAATATGTGTGTATTTTTTTATTTTATTATTAAAATTATTATTTTCACAGTCTCTCACTAATATCAAGCTCGCGGCGCGCGAATGCTTCTCTTCGTGCTGAATTGCGTACTAGCATCACGATTTTATAATTGTTCGAGGCCTAAATTGCAATTAACCGATGATTTTGATGCTCGCACAAAGCTAAAAAGCATCGTGCGCTGCAGGCTTTTGTTCACAACGAACTAACGTATAATACAGACAGAAAAGAATCCCATCGTTAGATAAAATACATGTAATTATTAACAGAAATTAAATATTATACTTGCTTTCTTAATGTGATCACTTGTGTGTGTATATACTATACTATATACACCGTAATAGCAACAATATTCGTAAAATACATTAATATAGTAAGAAGTGTGGATTTAATTTCTGTAATCAAAGTTTCCCGATACATTTTTATTGAATATTGAATAATGCATTTATTCACTGCACCTTCAAGTGACGTTACTTATGACTCTTTATACGTCATTAAATATTTATCACTCCATAATTATTCTGCTGCACTTTTTCAAAGTTCACACATGACGTCTTGTCAGTCATTGTTAGAATATTTTTTTAAATATGTTTAAAATTAAATATCGCCTACTTCTACTTCCGCACGCGTGTAAAGTTTTTGTGACTTTAAAACACAATATAACGTATATTCGCTACTGCGCAATTATTTTTCTGCACCGTAGGAATTTACCGAGGAACAAGCTTATGATACTACTTTCATATGAAAAAAAAAAAAGATCAACAAGTATATCAAAATAAAACTATACGATATTAAAACTGCATCATCATTATAAAGTGCGATCACTAAAAGTGATAAAGCGCTTCGGAATTTCGATATTCCCGAAATTCTTTGATGACGCGTCATAAAACGGCGAAATTGTTTCGCATTCGTTTCAAAATCTCGTGTTATCCGGCATCTTGACGAAATAAGCCACCTTGTCCTCCGCCACTCTGTAATTGTGAATCCATCTGGAGCCTTTTCTCAGACTTCCGTCGATACCGTCTCTCCATACGCCGGCCGGCAAATAAACTTCTCTCTGTCTGCTACCGGAATAAAGCACCGGCGCCACGATCAACTCCTCGCCCACGGAAAACTCGTCGACCACCACGTGACAAGCCGGATCGGCCGGGTCTAGCATCCAGAGCGGTCTGATGATGGGCAAACCGGTGTCCAGAGTCTTGTTCGCGTACTTCTTCAGCAACGGCGTCACCGTTTTCTGTCGCAGAGTGGTCAGTCGCTTGGCAATCTCCAAAACCGACTGATCCGAGTACTTGCTGGGCAGATGCGTGAAGCGGATTACAGGCAGAAAGGTAGACAACTGCAGCCAACGGATGTAGAGCTCCTTGTCGGGCAGATCCACCTCGAAGTCGTTGTCAGGATTGTTGTCCGACATCGGAAGCGCCACGTCACCGCCCACCGCTCCCGGCATGATGAACGGATAACCGATCATACCGTAATTGAGAACGGTGGGAATGACAGTCTTGATAGCCTTCCAGGAAGAAGGGAAGGGAGGCAGAGACACGAAAACGGGAGCTCGTGGTCTAGAAATGGCGCTGGAAACGCCAATCACGGGAATGGTGCCTAATATCGAGCGGGTAAAAATGGTCTTGTAATGATCGGGATTTGTCAAGGGTTGTTCGCATTTATAATAATGCGGCATGTCCTGGGCGGTGCCAAGGTCGAGGTAGAATGAGTCTACGTTGTACTTCTTGATCAAACTTTCGAGTTTTGCTTGAAGCCACGGCAAAGTCTTGTTATTCGTGATATCCAGTACGCCGGCGCTGTTACTTTGCTTGTATCTGAAAGTTGATATAGAGTTTTTCATATGTTTACATTACAAAGTAATGTCATTTCTTATTTTGTAATAGGTGTTCTTATTTTGTAATAAGTGTAGTTTTTTTTTAAAGAATATTATACTGAATTTAAAAATATAAGAGTTTAATTACTCAAAACACAAACGATATAGAAAGATTAACATTGTCATTGTTAAAGTGTCTAATAACCTTGTTAACGCCGGAATTCTAGGATCACTTCCTCTCTCAGAAATCAATAACCTATTAGCGACAGCATCTTTGAAGTTTACAGATTCCGTTGCGATAAACGGTTGGATGCTGAAGACTATTCTGAATCCTCTGCGATGAATAATATTAATAGTTTCCTCCATGGAGGGAAAGCGCTCCTCGTCCAGGACAAAATCTCCCGAATAAGATTGCCATTCCTCGCTCAACAGAACGTGCCCTTGGCGAAGAAATCCCAATGCAATCACGTCCTCTGTGTAATTATAAATGGCCGCTTCATTGGTAGGTACAATTTGCCAAACGGGCTCGGATAGCAAGGAATGAACGGCGTGCAGTTCATCAGGCTTCAAACCGTCCCACAGAGACTTCTCCGCCATTGAGGAGTGCAGGTTCTTCATGTTATCGGTGGCGCAGATGGTGTAATTAAGCTGAGGTAGCGGTGTCAGGTGATTGATGTAGGCGAAACCGTCGTGTTTCGCCTGAAGACAGAAGTCGTTGGTCCGATTGGCGTTGATAGAAACGTATAACGGCGTCTCCGGATCCACCAGGATCGTGGCACCCTTCGAGTTGAGAAAATATCGCTTTAGCACGTTGCCAAAGGGATGCCTTCTCACGTCGCCTGTGATAAAGGGACTCAGTTCCAAGCGACCTCTTTCAAGTGGATACGCCATGTTCTGAATCTGACCGGCGCCGTACCAATGACCTCTCTTCGGAGACCAGTCGAAACAGTCCTTGGGATTGTAATAGGGACTCAGACTTTGCCAGGTCACATGATAGCAGTGCATGTCCTCGCGCTTTGTATGCGCCAAGTAGAGCCGCGTTTGATGCAGCCACTCGAGACAGACTGCGTCTTGTCTCTGATGATGGAGGAGACAAGGGTACACTCCCGTGTCCGCTGGAATGTCCTCGCCAAGTCGGGCGGCAATGATCTCCGCGCCTGTACTACTGTAAACTCTCATTACTCGTTCATTTTTGTTAAACCTGAAAAGAAATTGACGAGGTAATAAATGGCGAAGCTTATAAAAAATATTTTTGTCAAATGTTTCATGAAAAATAAAAAGGAAAAACTATTAAAAATTATAAAGCAAAAATATTAAAATTATAAAAAGTATTCTATAAAGTATGTATAATTACAATAATGAAAAAAAAAAAAAAAAAGATTCGGTCTATATATGACATATTTTGAATATCGATAATTGCGACGAGACTTTTTTTCCTGTGATTCTAAGATAATATTGACCTTAAAAAGTTAAGTGCAAGCGTTGTGTTAACAATTGAATATGCATTTTGAGACTGGCACGAGATAAACGAGCCTTAATGTATTCCATTAGCTGCTTCCTGGCAGAGGCAAACGACCGAAAGTTATTTCACAGTAGGCAAGCGGCTCTACATCGCAAACTATCGAAATATTAGGTACCATAATTAATCACTGGCACATAGACAATTATTTAATTGTACATAGACAGTTAGTAGATTACTCATATGACTTTGATTGATAATGTGTCCGAGTGTTTCTCAGATGATAAACACTTACCTAAACTTATCGAAATAAGCTCGTTGTAAAACATGTTGATTATAATAAATATGTGCAAATCCTACGAGGAAAACAACGCAGAGAAAGAGGAAACCGACGAAAGCTCTGAGTCTGAAGAAAAATAGTTTTATTTGATTAATTACTTCAAAAATTATTAACTTATATTAAATTATAATTTTTCGTAAAAAAAACATAAAAACATTCAGTTGTATCAATTAACATGTGCACTTTTTGCTCGATTCTCTTCAAAACATAAATTTTGTTTATCTTATGTCTTACTTCTTAACTTCGTTCATCTCACCTGTAGTCAGCATTCTGTCGTCTTGCGCTGTTTCGCAACGCCTGTGGCAAAGATAATTGCAATTTCTCTTTTAATAAACTGCTGATACTGTTCACGCTGGTTATTGTGGAATTTGCACTTTGCGCGCCCGAAAGTTCTGTGGCGTCGTTTCCGATTTTCTCGTTGACAGACGGTGACATGGTTCTACTTTTTCTTCGTGGTGGAGCCTGCAATGGCACTCTATAGAATAAGAGAAAAAATCAATTTTATATTTCCCTTGTTCAAAACCACATACTGAAGAATAAAATTCAAAATATTAAAAAATGCAGAATGCCATCCGCACGCAAGTTGTACCTTTGCAAGGACATGGCACTACCAATATCGTATCTAGGAATCATCTTGATATATTATGTAACAAGTATTATAAGCAGAGAAGAACAAATTTCTTTTAACAATAAACTGTCAGGCAAATTTTAATTTTATCTCTTGATTAAACTACATAATTAGTTGAGAAACACTGAGAATTTTTAAATAAAATATATTTTTAAAACGCACTGAGTAAACGCTTTTGTTTTTGATGTTTAAAACAGAAGAACAGTAAAATCGATTAACAAATGTACACAAAGAAAAAAAGCGAAGAAGCTGTAGTAACGATCGAATGGTGACTGTTGGCCGAAACGAGCAACTCTGATAACACGATAACCCTGAAGTGATATATGGAAAGGTCGAACCCGGTGACGATGGTGTTTACGATGACCGTGAACACGGTCGGATTAGGAACACCCGTTTCTTCATGTTCGGAACGCACGCGATAGTAACTGAGAACAGACGGTAAACAGTACCTCGTGCGTGCGCGTCTGATCGGTTGTTACAATGTAAATTGCGCATTTACCGTGCACATTGTTGAGAGAAAATTGCTCCCAAGGTGTCCGCCTCTCGCGATCAGTTACACGAGAAGTATTTTTCAACTCTTCCAAGCTCGGTAGTATTTATGGATTTGTTTAAGCGGAACGAGTTTTTTCAAGTGTGAACCGGATCGATATTAGAATGCCAAACATCGCGATATGTAGCATCATGCATGCATCGTATCGATATGAGTATCAAAATATTTAAAGTATGTGTGAGATGTTCCTACAGGAAATTCGTAACACTACTCATAAATACATTTATTTCGCAACAGGCGATTTTTCGATTTTGATTGCAAATTATTCGTCCAATCTTCAGCGAATCTTTTCTTACACAACTTTAATCGATAATTAAAATCCGACACTCACTTGGCAAACTCATCATCGTTCGCTTCTTCTTCCGTTTCGGAGCCCAGGGGACTTCCGTTTGGCGTTGAACCGCTGTTGCTGAAAGTCACACTGCTGCTGGTGTCGCTTTCTGCTCTCGTAAATTTCGAGGCGGTGTCCTGAAACATCACAATCCGCATTTGATGCGTGAAACGAGAATCGATATTTGTGCAAAATATAGCAAATTCACAAAACGACGCTGTAAATCATTCTTGTCGATCATACGGCAAAATTCTTTGCAGCCACATCGATCACTGACACTTAACGAGAGCAGAGTTACGTTTCGACACGCTCGATTTACGTGTGTTTACACTACTTTTTATTGACATACGGTTCATAAGAAAATACCATTTGATGTGTGTACTGATAAGATATATGATAATCTACAGTTTTTTTTTTTTTATATACTTCAGACCTTAAATACAACAATAAAATAAACATAAAACTAAACAGGAAATAGGAAATATTAAAAATGCACAAGATCTCACAAGATTTACAAAAAATAATGTGTAAAATTAGAATACACTGATCGCGACGGAGAATCGAGTATAAAGACTAAAAATGTATTGTTTTATCAGTTTGTACCATATCGTATTGCGCGTGTGTCAACCTGTCAAGCAACTTTGGCAAAGTTTAATATTTCACGACACATCGGCGTTTCTCCTTCTCGAATAACGTCATTCGCGTGTTAAAATTTTCCAAAATTCGTTAGCGGTACGCTAATTATCGTAGCAACTGTGCGACAATGTTCCTTATATAAGACTATTTTGTTGCGGTTGTACAATCTTCGAGAAAATTCGATTAAATTAATTACATGTCGTAAATTTTTATAATTGATGCAAGATGCTTACCGCCGAAAAATTATTAGCTTTCATTTTTATCAACATCACATTTTGTAACAAACATTGAATTATTAAAAATTCACTAAAACCTTTTTCTCAAAACCTTTGCTACCAATTCACGATGTACAAAAGATTTTTTTTTTTAATATTTGATTAGATAAAAATAGATAACATCGCATGTCGCGCACGAGACGATGATGCACTCATATCAAACGGTCTGCAAGAACTGTTCGGTCCTAGAGAATACTGCACTCTTCTTACGGATAGTTTGCAAATGATAAACATTACGTAAAGCAGCGCATTGACGTAGCAAGAAATCTCAGTTTTATTTAATATTCTGCAGTATATTTGTAATGTGTACATTATATAATAGATAACAATCAACAAAGAAAAATTATTGCTAACAAAATACATTATACAACGTATAATATTTCTAAAATATATTAAAATAACAATATAGTGTGTACATAATTTTTAAACTATTTTTGAAAAATCTTAACGCTGTCTAAATCTCGTTCTGCAACATGATCTTAACACACCTTGCACTGACGGATCTGAATCTAGTAACGCCACTCAAGGCTCTTTCCAAGGAATATGTGAAGCTATATTTACAATCCTTGACATCATTTCTACACATTATTCCCGACGGTTGCTTCTCCGATATTTTACTGATGCTTTTGTGACGTGCATAAAACGTCACAACAGAACATTTTCAACTTACGAGACGTACAGTATTGTGATTTATGATAATATAATCACTAATCGTTCTCAAGAATGACTTGGAATTAGTCTAGCCGAATTATTTCCTTGATTCCAACGCGATTCGAGCGCAAAAATGAGCGGTGATTAGAAAGACTAAACTCCTCTTGTCATAAAAAGTCAAAATACAATATATGTAAAATTATTCTCGTCATTGAACTGTCGATGATTGTTCAGTGAATGAGAAACACGCGCAATGTTATTGTTTGATTTTTTAGAGCTGTTCAGCTTTAAGTTTTGTGATCGTTAACATATGAATTCGACTTACATTTTGCCTGTCTATTCGAAGATCGTCCATCTTGTCGAGTTTGCTGGGCATAGAAATGCTAGTCTTCCTTATATTCTGGGCACGTAATGGCAGTGCCTTCGTCGGTTTTGTTTCGTTAATGGTTCCTTGATTATTTTCTTGCTTGACTATGTTACCAACTCCGGCCTCGTTATTACTCAATTTGTTCGAGAAAGTGTCTGAAAATCAATCAAGTAAAAAAAAAAAAAGGATGATTGGATATAGAAACAAATGTATCTTTATATATTGCTATTGAAAAAATATTGTGCGTTGTAGTATAATTTCTACACCTAACTTGTATTTGCGTAGTTTAAATATTATCACTAGATAAATTTATTGGAAACTAATAAATCCGTGTGATATTAGCTTCAAAAACATATATAACATTATATTCTGTGTGTATATATGCTATCACACGTTATCGCAATACAAACTGTCGTAAGAAAACATTGCGATATAATTAAAGCGTCGGCATGCGATTGTAGAAAGAACACTGGAGTTAATAATTAAAACAGATATTTCTATCATGAATAGTGGATAAAAGTTTGTAGTATCGAACAAATAAATATCAAAGAAATGTACAGATAATTCAGATAATTTATATAACCTTTTAAAATATTTACAAATTTACCGAATAAAACATTTGATTATTTCTTGAATATTTTCCCTGTGTACACAAAGTACCTTAATCAACGAAAGAATAACAAAAACTCTCAAAAAGTGCTTAGTTTTATTTGTGATGGATAAAAATGTGCGACTGTCCAGAAAAAAAGGATGACAAAACTGTCAGCAAAATTAGTCCGGAAACCGTAACCATTTTCTCAAAATGTTCCAAGCCGTATCGCCCTGGAAAAGATATCCTCGATCAAGGACCTCCCGGCACCGATTGGTTACCAATCGATTCCGCGCAATATAATAGCAGCGATACATCATACGACACTACAAAGACGTCATCAAGAAGCTCGGAACCCTCCAGCGACTCGAGCAAAACGGTACGACGTTGCATATAAAAAATATTTTTGACAAGTAAAAAAAAACGCGATAAAACATAATTCATAAAAATATTATTTGTCGCATTCTAATACTTATGTATAATTAAATAAACATTGCTAAAAATTTGCAGTATACATTTGTTTGTCCATCAAAGTGCAATTGTTCCGAGAAAGTCAAAAACGGTTGTAGATCATCGATGTGCTACGAAATTAACAGAATTAAGGATGTTGCTGAAAAAGAATTGGATATCGAATACACCTTGGCTATAATAAAGCCGGAAGCGACTGTCTATAGGAAACAGATCGAGCATGAAATATACACGGAGGGATTTGAGATCTGTCAGACTCGCTGGCTACAGCTTACACCGGAACAAGCTTCGGAATTCTACAACGATAACTTCGGCGATATGAGTTTTCCTTATTTAATAGCCTACATGTCTTCTAAACCTATTATAGTGTTCGTGTTGGCGAAGCAAAACGCTGTGGAAGAATGGAAAAGAATCATAGGACCGACAACGGTATTCTATACGAAGTTTACTAAAATTAAGAATTAATTTTAAAGACGTACACACACAATTGATTTTTTTCATGAAAAAAAAATAATTACAAAAATATTTCAAAAATAAAAAACTTTTTAGGTGGCTCAGGCGCGTTTGTATTTTCCTGACAGCATCAGAGCGAAATATGGTTGCAAAGGAGATAGCATCAAGAACGCTGTTCACGGCAGTAACAGTCGCGAAGAAGCTATAAAAGAGATTCACTTCTTCTTTCCCGAATGTAAAAATTATTTTTCTTTGTTTTTTATATCTATATATGTGTTTATATATGTATTTATATATGTATGTGTTATATTTTCTAATACTAAATTTTTTCCAATATTTAGCAGTATTTTATTACTAGTAAATCTGTGAAAAATTTGTTTTAGTCATAACTGAGCCTTTGTTAAATAACAAAATGGCTGAGGACTTTTTGTGGAAAGTCATCAATCCAATTCTCATCAAAGGATTAACTGAGGCAATTTTTGCTATAAAGATACACAATATTTTTTTATAAATATACGTTTCCTTTTATTCTCTAAGTTTCGATTAATTTTAAATAAGTTTTAATTTGTGTTCCAGTGCTGCAAATCTAAACCAGCTGATCCTGTATTATGGTTGGCGCATTGGCTGATCACGAACAACCCTAATAAACCGAAACTACCGGAAAATCTCGCTTTAATTCTGACATGACTCTCTTTGATTTATTTTATTAACGACGACTACATATAATACTGCCGTCTTACCCACTGGATCTATTTTCTCTGAAGTTTCCTGTTGACGACATGACGGCATCCTTTTAAGTCTTCTCTCTGTTGCAGTTTGCAAAATGTACCTCGAAACGAAAAAATTGAATATTGCAAAATTCTGTTATCTAAAATATAACGCTGTAAGTGTAAAATGCGTGTAAACTCATTGTACACTTTAAATTTAAAAAAAAGCATTGCATGGTTATAAAAATGTTTATATGATTTTTTGATTCAAATGATTAAATATTTATTTTGCAAGAAAGTTTATTACGATTGATCTTTTGTCTCGAAGTAATTATATTATTAAGAAATATATTATTTGTAATGTCTTCTTTTTCTACACTATAATTTTTTATATTTCATGATTATAATTTATTTTATAATAATTTAATATATTATATATTTTTTTTATACCTTGATTCCACCAATTGTTGAATAACGTCAACAATCGCTGGCTTTTCTTCAACTATCTGAACTATCTGCGAATCACCACGTTCGTCCCGTTCGTCAATCGTATTCCTTTCATTCTCACCGATTTCCACATCGTCCGTTTTCCGTGAACTTTTCCTCTTTTCCACGCTCACTCCGTTCGCGTAGTTCTGTCTCGCGATTATTCTCCGTTCATTCTCGGATTTTGAATTGTTTTTCACGTTCTGAATTTTCATCAACACTCGCGGCGCATCGGCATTCTGCCCGTTCTCACGTCGCACTCCATTTCGCTGCGGCTCCTCCGCTTTGTCAATCTCGAAACGCACTCGTATCGCTGTACTGTCCACATCGTCGGCACTGCCGTGACTAATTTCCTGCGAGCCGTTGATTAATTCGTTGTCGACCTCGCCTGCCTCGACTTTGCGCCTTGTCTCGTCGGTCTTTTGTTGCTTGCTCTCTCGTACTCTTATTCCAGATGATTTTGGCGATGGTGAGTTGTGAGTATTGTCGATTGGCGATCTTCGAAACGCGAACAGAATGAAAATTGAAATTATCAAAATTAATTGGATTTCAGATGAATTAAACACATTTGCTCAATTAATAAAAATACTAATATTATAACAATGAATGTTACAAAGAATTTATGGGGTATATATGAGATCGAGATATAAAGAAAACATTTATGTTATCAACATAAAAACAATATCTTATCAAATTTTTAAGATTAAATTGCATATTATACACAAAAAGTCTCATTTGCATTAACAACACGAAACGACTGTGACTATATTTCGACGTCAATTTGAATTGTGCGTAAATTAAAAAATAAAATAAAACGAAAGCCAAGGTTATACCTCTGCGGCGAATACCAAGGATTTAGCCAAGTTGAGTCGATCAGTGTCGACTCTTCGGACTTGGCGGGACTGATGAGACCTGGTGAGTTTGGTTTGTACCAAGGTGACGGTATCCTGGACCTGTTTAACGTCAACCACTCCTGCGAAACGCGGCTGATATCTTCGTCCTGGTTTGAAGATAGAACAGACAAGGAGACGCCTCGTCGTTCGACCAGTCCGACCGGATCGACACTGGCCACCTTCACGTCCCAAGGATCGACGATGGACAGCAGCACTTTCTGCGTCGTAGAACAGAGATGGTATGATGAGAAGAGCTGCGAGAGCAGCGCGAGAGGAGCGGGACGAGAGAATGACGATCACTGAAACCGTCTGTGGTAATGTGAACTTGTTAAGTCTTATTAGAATTATTCGTAGTGGAGATGCGCTCCATCTCACTTCGTGTTTGATTCAACTCAGATGTGAGGCGATCTCCCAATTACAAAAGTGCAGAGAAGACAAAGCAATACTAAGAAACAAGAAGATCGAGAAGTGTTTTCTAAATGACATTTCTAACATTTATTTGGAATTAAAACCACTGAGATTTTTTAACGATATTAAAAAAATAGAAATAAAATTAAATATCAAGGAATAAGAATTTTATTTATTTTTATAAAAATGTACTAAATTTGTAGACTTGATGAATTTTTTTACTTTTATTTTTACAAGCTGAAGCTTTTAATGATGGTCACGTACATGATCATTATACTAATAACTCTTTAACGATGAAATATATTCATGTTTTATGGGTCATTTGCAGAAACCGTATAATTTTGCGCGTCAATGATGCTTTGACGCTTGACATACAGTCACCGGCGTTTAAAACGAACACACAGGCTATAGATGACGGATGAATCATGTGGAACGATTTGACAGTTCGATTTGTTTCTGCTAACTCCATTACGTAATGAAGCGTAATCTGTAACGAGTAACTATTTACGTGATTGTTCTGTCATACTTAAGAAGAAGAACTGTTCGGAATAAACTATTATCAAGCGTTGCAGAACAAAAAAGTTTTTTGTGACGTTAGTTTTAAATTGCAAATCTGCATACGTTTGAAACACTTTATATGTAAAACTATTATCTCTCAAAACGTGTTATTTGCTCGAAAATTGGAACTAACGTAATAATGCGTAACGAAATAATACGCTTCTTACCACGCATTTTCCTTGATGAGTGGAATGTTTAATAAAACACGCAAGAGACTTTTCCTCATTATATTAGATCAAAAAATAAAACTGTCTGTTGATGGTTTTGATAAAATATTAAAATACATTTTTCGTAAAATTAAGTGATTTTTTTCAAAGATTTATTTTAGCAAAAACCAAGTATTTAAAAAAACAACAATACAACTTTATAATATAATGTTTTACAACAATAATGTGATGAAAGAATGCGTACATAGAGCAAACATTAAATTGTTTTTTGTGTCGCATTTTATTTCGTAAGAGATTTTTAATGCACTAATAAAAAAAAAATTAAAATGCCATTAGTAAGAATAGTTAGTAAGAATTAACAGTATTGTTAAAACAATGTGTTCTATTTTAGTATAGTTTTGTCATAATAATATGAGTCATAATAATACGTCAATACGTGTGATATTTTCACTTGCAATAGTATATATTTTTTTCTGGCATTAGAATATAAAAAGTAACTAGCTATCATGTCGGATGTAAAAACGCGAAACAATTAAATAGTTCTTTTAGCGTTATTAGTAGATAAATGTTAGATAAATTTTTATAATTGAACCTGTCAGATAGTAATAATTCGATTTTCATAATAAAGTGTTACAAAACACGTCAAAATGTTCTTACTTCTTAGCACGAAGTAATAATCAACTTTTCTTGAGTCAAAATTCCTCTTTTGCTATCTCGACAAACATCTTGATAAGACGAACGTTTTCTAATTAAAAATGATCTTGATCATCCTGCGCATTTGCTAAGATAACAATATATGTGCACAAGTTGTCAAACTTCAAATCCGCACAATTCGATTTAATCCGATTTTTAAACGATTACCTTTTCGCCGCCTCCCTTATTTTTCTTTTTTTTAATACGATCCATTTTTTCTTCAAAATATCTACAAACAAGCTAATGTTTAAGACGACGATTAGATTAAATCCGCGATCACCGATAAGTAATTAGTCCTCGCGGAGATGCTCCACCTTCTGGGACAGGTGGTTTTGAACTGATCTGCCGTTCCATATATCGGCAGTCACTTAGCGATATCTTCTTAGACTGACTTGCGTGTATACACGAGACCACGTGCATACACGAGTTGCGAAGAAATATTCACGTAGAAGTGTATATACTTTTCTGTGTACACTCACACAAACATTCTAATCTCGCAAAGTTGTAAGTACACGACCTACTTCGTCTTTGTTTGTGTTTACATAGTTTACGATAGAGACCTTTAATCTGAGATAATAATGCAATCATTGTAATGGGAAACGTCGTTGCGTTTCCTACTATGCAGTCAGTTGTCTTACAAATACGTACGCTTGAATATCGCGTGAAACGCGTTTATAATCTCTCTTTTCAACAATCATTTCGAGAGATTGTATATATATGTAAATAATTTTAATGCGCTTCTCTAGATATTTATTTTTCTTTTATACTTATTATTGTTAATTTTAACGTCAGACACGAGAAATTCATACGAGAAAGTTTGTCATGCAAGTTATATAGAATAAATTAAATTGTTAAAATCATTATTATTTTCACAAAGAATCTAGATATTATTTATCTATATGAGCTTATTACATCATTAGACACAGTTTGTATTACCGTGTTATATAATGACAATTGTATTGGTAAGTACAGACGTGTCGACGTAAGACCACAAACTTTTATATATATATATATACTTCTATACACATTTCCTGCTAGGATTTCAAGTAATGTAATTCATTGCGTAAACTACGATATCTATAAGTAGAATAAAAGACAAGGTATTTTATTAAGTTGAACGGGGAAACAAGAAAATTCCATTTTTCTTCTGTTTTTATTTTTCAGTTTTCAATAAGATGGCTCATAAAGAAATCGAATAATAATACCTCTCGCTAATTAGAAATACTAGTTTTACAGCAAAAGTTTCGCGAACTGATGTCACACGATAAATTGGCGCAATTTTTTATTTTACGCGCATAATACTACAATTATACAGAATATTTTAATTAACGTCTAAAGAGTTAACACCGTAATGATATGGTCTTGCAATAACAGTAATTAAATTATCTAATTCGTCATTCTCTGCGTCCGATAGACTTGTTATCTCTGTTAATTACCGTTAATAACACATTTCTATTAACAAATAATAATATTATATAATTATAATTTTCAATAATTGATCTTCCAATGAGAAACATATCACACTAAAGCCACATGATAGAAAATAAAATTAAAAAATATATTTTTCCTTAAACATATTTTTACATGAAAGACAGTTGATGTCTACCAAAATTCGTCACAAAAAAAACTTGAATAAATACAGCAAAATCTAAAAAAAACTCTACATGTGTAAAATAGTTAATTCAACTATTTTCAGATCTTTCGCAACGATGTTGTTTTCAATTCAATTTGGACGTATTCCTTATTATGATTATCTTTTCTCTACTCCCACCTTTGTATTGTTTTTTTCTTTTTTTTTTTTTGAAAAATATGCAGTGCTAATATTAACTACGTGACACAATTTTGTCGGAAATATTATTGCCATTTTTCAGACACGTGGCTACTTGAACGCCACAGACTTTCTTTCGTGTAGCAATACGAAAATTATATTTATTCGATCACTTCACCGATTATAATCAAATAGTATTAAGAATCTTCTCAAATTGCTTGTCGGTAATATAATAAGCAATAAGACCTTCAGATTTTTCACGTCTCAACCATGTCACGATTTAATCGAATATGTATATCGGAGACTGTACACATTATTATTATTATGTATGATTATTATGTATTATTTAACGAAACTATATTGTAATACTTTTTTTTTTATTCTGGATTCGTAAGTTACAAAGTAGGGGGAGATCAAAAATCCGAAGGTTTATTCAGTTTATTTATTACCAAAAATATTTCGCTTGCAATAATATTGCCACACCTCTCCACAACTTTTGCAGACCATTTTACGCGGACAATTTTACCTTTTTCCACGCACAATTTATTTCTCTCTTTCTCTCGAAACAATGGAAATTATTAATTTGTATCAATTATGCCGCGCATTGTCCCGATCGCGTTTTCGACGAATATTGCGCGTGTGTTTTGCACTCGAATATTCGCGTTCGATTATAATTAATATATATCGCTATATTATTATGTTGTATATTTCTATTACCATTAACAGTATTATATAACTATATACTCTCCCACGTGAGCATATATATATATATATATATTTTTTATATATATAATCTATATATATATAATTTCTCATCATTTTTTCGAGTCTTGTATTTGCCACACGCATCACTCTCATTCATCGCGATACGCCATGAATAAAGTTTAAAAACGTTAACGACAATAATATATCTTTTTTGTTTTATTATCTGCTCCGCGCGGTCAAGCAAGCGACACGTTCGGAACGAGTGGAATCCTCACAGCGAGAGAGAACAGAACGTCATACCGCAAAGCACTTATGTGCGAGGACAGAGAATTCGCTCCAAAAATTCGCTTTTCACTGTGAAACTCACGTGCCGACTGGATTGTCACGAGGCGAAATCCGAGTCGACGCGTCGCGAGCAGAATCTCGTGTGTTGCTCTAACATTATTCTTTATATATATATGTATATGTTTTTTTACTCGCTTATCGGTATCCGTTTTATATGTAACATTAGTTAATGAGTATTATTTCCTTCGACTAATCTGAGGAATCTGTTACGCATCGTAACCGCGTGCGATCTCACTACATTATTGTTCCGAGTCTTCGCGCGGCTTTCTTTCGCCGCATCTCCGCTAAATCTCGTACGCGCTATGTGTTATATGTATTTGAATCATGAGCACTAACGTCACATTTTTTGTATATCTTATGCTATCTTTGTAGACTTAAATGAGAGATGGAGGAATAGCCCGAGATAAAGTTTCCATCGAAAACATCGACTTAAAAGTTAGTTTTTCGATTGTTTGTTTTGTTTATACACAATCCTCTGCACAGGTAGATAGATGCCTTGTATACATGGTTTGCATGATAATCGAATCCGCGCGAGATGACGCGGTTATTATAATCTTGTCGATACTCGTATATCGATTTTATCAAAACAACAGTTAAACCGAGTCTTCTTCTCAAAAAGTATATTTGTAACCTTGATATTTACAATTTGTCCTTTATTTCTTATTAACACTAAGATTTCTACACACACACACACACACACACACGTACATACATACACACATATATGTAAATAAATTAACAAATTGTGTAGAGGATTGATCGATCTTCTCTTTTGTTTTTTTACATGTCGATAAATGAACAGAAATCGTTGAGCCGACTACAATCGTTTTGAGAATCGATTTTGTTCTTGTCACACAAGATAATTTAAAAGAAGAACCTCCTCTCCGTTAATCGCACAATGAAACTATCGATGAGTGTCTATGATATGTATCTATTCTTGCAAAAACTTTCCCACACGCTTTTCTAAACTCTTGTTCTTCGAACTCTTAATTGTAGACAAAAAAAAAGACGAATGAATTGGACGTGCTGTCGGTGCTGTTTACGCAGTTTAAATCATTCGGAAAAACGCGATATATATTTCTCGTTTTTAAACTATCCTGCGTGACGAAATTGACGAAGATCGCACACGTACCGAGTTATACAAAGTATTGCACATTAAAAAATGCACGAAGTATCGTAGATAAATGTAATTTCTTCTCCGCTGGACACGCTCATACAGGATCCAACGGAAAGTTTCGGATCTATTAGGCGAATTAAGAGGAACGTTTACGCAATTCAATCGATTGTCGACAATCAAACTGCATGCTTGCACGTCTACTTAAAATCATAGGCCGGAAAGAGAAGAATGTGATATAATCTAGGCTACCGTATACCCATGGCAATAGTTTACGCTATCTGTACACGAACTCTCACAATTTCTCGCAATCTTGTCCTTCATAAAGGAAGAAAAAGCACAGTACGTGTTTCAGAGGCAAAAAAAAAACAGTTTGTTCTGGCAATAAACAAAAGTACTAAACTCGGTCTGTACATTCGCGCGTCAGATTCTCGAAAGAGTGAATCTTTACTCGCGAGTGGTTCAAGTGTCACTTCGCGTCCGTAGGGAACTCCTAGCAGAAATATTGATTTCACTGGGATGATTCTAGAGTTCTTTCTCGCGTTCGATAATGCAACGTGGACATTCAAATAATCTATCGGCGCAAAATATACTAATCTTAACATAATATGATCCGCAACTTTAACAAACAAAGAAATTTCACGTGCTACTAAGTTGACTCGGCACCGGTACATAGAGCGTTTCTGATATTTTTAATAGAAAAAAAAAAAAAGAAATTTCGATTATGGAGACGAATGCGAGATATCCAATGGAGAGACCGGATCAACGTTGCGATGTCTCTTAGCGTTGGACACTACGTCATTCTCCCGGATCGTCCCACTTCGCTTCCTCGGCTATTCGATCGAAGCAATCCGAGAGGAACGTGAACTGCAAGCGTATATATCAAGTCACAAAAAAACGTAGATTAAAAAACCACCAAGTGTGAAAAAAAAAATTTTCAGTTTGGATAAGATCACTGCTATGCTCACATAAGGAGTGAAGACTTTGAGCCAACGGGGCGGGCGATTATCCTGGCGCATGTATTGGAAGCAGAACGCCATTCCGTCCTCGTCCACTTCCCATCGATTAATAGTGCTCCATTGAAATTCCACTACTTGGGATTCCAACGTGCCGTCCTCCTTTGCGGCGTGCAACTTGAAAGCCGCCGTGCCGACCGCAGGTATCACGTGGCCTTCCTTTCTCGAGTCGCACGCGCAATGCGGGAACACAATGTCGCCGTACCCGCTGAGTTCCCTCGCCAGTTTTAGGTACTGCAAATAACGAAAAAAAAAAAAAAATGTTTTTATACAGACAAAAATGACGTTTCGAAATGCGTGACGTGATTTTTCGCGATAATTTTCAACGAACCTCGTGCTTTCTGGAAGCGTCTTGCAGCGCTTTCAGCTGATACAGTCGTTCTCCCGCGGTGATATGACCTCTGTTAACCTCGTCTATTGTTTGCCAAAATATCCAAGTCAACGCCTGCTCGCTCAGAGGCCTATTTACATTGAAGAGCCACCTTCGTATCGCCAAACACGTCGCGCTAGCGGTGGAGTAATTCTGAATGTACAAAGTGTGTGGGTGTTCGTGCGGTTGCAACTTCCGCTCTGAAATGCACAGCCGCCATTCGTTAAAAACCTATCGCGTATATTCAGAACAGCTTACGTTATGTCAGGCCAGTTATGTCGAGCGTAATGCTTAGTTGCGTACCGAAATTGTATTCGACAATCTCGAAGAGATAAAAATACTTGGCTGTTTCCGCGTCCAAACCGACGCGACAGCAAACCGCATCGTAGACGTCTTTCACCGACGCCGCTTTCGGGACCGTAACGGTGACGACTTCTCGATCCGGCAGCAGAACCTTGAGATCGACCGCCGGACCCTGATCGCCGTCCTCCTCTAATCTGTCGGTCAAGAATTCCTGCATGGCGTCGCTCTCCGCTATCACGCGCACCGCGCACACTTTCTCCAAATACTGTTCCAGACCGCGTCTCCTCGCGTCAAGCTGTTGCTCGCTCAATCTGCAATGTCAGCGAATCGTTACTCCGAACGTACACGCGAACTAGATTGTGTTTTCATTGAATAATCTTTCAGAGAAAGAGAAACGGAAGTACAGTGCGAGCAATTTGCGTTCGCACGCAATTATGACGCGTCAGTTGGTGAAAGGATTCATTCATTGACTCAGCGTTTCATAAGATTGAAATCCGAAGACATTACTGGAATGGCCATTTTCCTGGTAGCTTCGGGAAATTGAAGCCTATGAATTCCTTCTTCAGCGCCATGTGCAGTGCCGCGAATTCCCGATATCGGCGCGAACACAAGTGCCTGCCGGCCATATGGACGTTGAATACTACATAACGCTCGTGTTTCCTTTCACGAACGTGATAATCCGGCACGCTGATAGGCAGAGATCTCTTCTCGCTGTAGTCCATTGCCGCGTAACTAAACAGACAAAAATCAACGATATTATTTGTTTACGTGTGCGCATTTTTATCGGGATAGACTTTAGATAAACGGTTATGTAATTATGTAAAGATTAAAAAAATCATCAAGAACCTTATTCAGAATGTATATGTAGAATTTTGATTAAAGATAAATAAATTAATCCAATTTCCTTCGAGTTTGAATCCCGTCAAACTTTTTCGCAAAGATCGGACATCGCATCGCCTTTACCTCAAATCCTCGCAAGGTTCCAATCTTTCAGCTTCCTGCGGCGTCACGGAGATAACGGTCAACGTGAGAACATCGCCGCCCGATTTGATCAGATCGACCACCTGTTTGTGAGTGGCGCCTTCGACGTTGACATTGTTTCTGTAATAAAGAGAAACGCGCACATATTACGTCACAATTCGCGTCGTATTGTCATTCTGTTACATATATACCGATCCCAAAATCGGGACCAACCTCAGTTGCGATCTCAGCACGCTCGAGGGATTCCATCGTCCGCGATTTTCGATCCACTCGCATTGCAACGCGGTCATGTAACACGCTAACATATTCGTGCGCGGTGCCGCGCTCTTATCAGCGCGATAGCGAATTAATCTCTCTTTGCAAGCGATTCGCGCGAACTGTTACGAATTGCCCGTTTCGACGGGCGGCTTGTATCGATCGCGACGCAAAATGCGATAGGTAGAAATTCACGCTATTCAACGTTCATCGACGAAACCAGACTTTCGCGTACCCGAAGAACCAAGACCTTCAGACTAAACGCGATTTGATTGTTTCTTTCGCGCGTCAGCGTCGGTCTCCCCGACGTTCTCCGTTTCACTGCGCGTAGAAAGGGGATAGAATACACGGGTGATCGGCCTTTTTAACGAGAGTTTCGAATTCCAACAGTGAAAGGACGGCCGCGATTGGTCCGAGCGCGGAGGCACGACTCTCTCGAAGATAGCGAATGTCGCTGCACGCGGATTTCAACGATCTGCATGCGAGAAAACCAGACGTCGCTTTTATATATTTTGCTATCGCTTGTAACGGGTGACTTATTACAAGACAATTATCTCTACTCTAGATATTCTAGCACGCACAAACTGCAAACAATCTGCTTATCGCGTTGTATGCCGTGTACGCACATTGTATAATCCCGTTAACACTTGTAATATTTACACGACATATATAGTATGTAATATATATATTGTATTATTTTTCCTCATCTTCCGCTCTAATTTCCTCAGTTAAAAATTGCATTTCTTTCTCTCCAATCTTCCTTACATTTAGCGCATGTAGCGTTGCAAAAAAAAACTTTACAAGAGGATGTTTACAATTAACCACGAATTCTTAATATCTTTGACGTAACTGATTTCAGTGACGTGTGTAGCGGCTATTTGCGCTACGATATAACTGAACGTACACACACAAAAAGTTCTATTGACATGATGCATACACGCAGACACGTTAACAACGGCTTAAAGCAAACATCTCTCTCACTCTCTCTCTCTCTCTTTCTCTCTCTCCTCTTATATACGCTGAATATTAAGTTTTATTTTCGCAGAGCTTGCGTTTGACAGCGCCAAATATAGCCGCGAAAAAGATATTTCGTCAGCTAACAAGAAAATCCGCCAGCAGATAAAATTGGTGAAGTGGATCGGTCAATAATGACACCGCGTATATGGTAATATCTGCTAGAAAAAGATAATGCGCGCGTCAGTGAACTAGCACGAGTTTGAGCGCACACAAAAGCGTTGCGATACATTACTATGAGTGTTAAAGTGTTGATAGCGTCGCGCGCGCTCTTTCGCTTCCTGCACCGTGATCGGGCGAAGCGCGGCTCGCGGATTATAAATGCGTCGTGGTTGAGACTATTTGAAAACTCATTCGCGAAATACAATCGCGAACCTCGTTAATTGCGGCTAACAAAGCACGCAGGCGGTAATGATCCGCGCCCACGTTAGCGCGATTCCCCTCTCGATATTACGGGGCTTAAAATTCTAACGCAGTTCCGAGCAAATGACCGGATCACTTTCAGACGCTCGGTGCGTGGAACGTGCGCAATAAGCGGCTCCTTTCATCTCTGATATTCGTATCGTTATCGTTGCACTCGTTGGAGCAAAAATCGTCGTTAACTCTTCGAACGCGGGGAGCCAAGTTAACACATTAATTGACCTACTTTATCAATTTAAGTCATTCTTTTTTGTTTTGTTTCCACCGGCGAGTGTATAATTTCGTTGATCGAAACAACAAGGTAATATATGCGAATGCGGGAAACCGTACCGAGGAATAAACCTTTTACAGACATTAACGCAAAGAACGTAAGAAAAGAAGTCATATAGGATGTGGCATGTAGTTGCGATTGTCGTTAAAACTATTATCGCTTACGCAAACACAATGTGATGAGCGAGCTAACATAAAATCATTGAAGTGCAAATAGAAAGAAGGAGGAAGGAATATTATAGCCAGGAGTCTCTAGCTATAAATAGCAGCGGCGCAGTCAACTGGACATTAAAAATAATTTGATTCAATTAGATGACGCGGCAAATTGGCCGCGTGAACGTGACGACGAGTCACCGTGAAATGATGACAGAAACGGCGAAATTGGCCGAGTGAAAGGGGAGACGCGGGAATTCGAATCAAATCCTCTCGCGGTACGACGCGGCGACGGTGATAAATATATTTATACAGTTCGACTTGCAGCTTGCTGTTCCGGGACGCAAACTGATTCGCCTTGGGCGTAGATAGTTGCCAGAACGAGAATCGAAAGAAAAAAACATTCCTTTACGACCCTGTGGGACGAGAAAGTGCGAACACGCTGAAATCGACGACGGGCCTCTCGCGCGCGCGTGACAGACCTTGAACCGCGCGTGGAGTTTATGGGAACCTTGGACTCGCGCGAGTTGCAAAATAGATTCCGTTCGCGCGATCCGCGTTCCCCGGCGAAAACACCATCGCAAATAAACGAGACATTTATCGGTGCGTCGATATAAGACGATAGGCATCTCGATGATATCTCGGCCTATTCACTTTGGTTATCGCGTTTGGTTTCCACCGTTTCCGTAATCTAATCATAAATCAATTTTGTTGTTATCGAAATGAAAAGATTGTACAATCGCTCTTTTAGCACTCTTTCGCGGTCGTGTTATATGCTTAATCGAATCGGTTTTATTGTACAATTTGACCTACGTCATTTCTAAAATAAACGTCGCGTGAAAAGCACATTAGCTCGAAATCGATATCATCGTGCGTGTTGTCGTCCTTGCAATTTCCCGTAATGCTATCTCGATTCTTTCTTCGTGCAGTTATCACGAAAATCGAATTCTCCAAAATAAAACTCCCACACAAATTTGTATTGAACGTATAGATGACTTTTAACTAAGAAAACAAAGCGCGGCTAATGTTTTAAGCAAATTAGCTTTTAATTAAACAGCTCGGCGAACACAATTACGCACACAAGGTGGCTCTAACGATCAGGTATGCAAATCCGAGAGCGCTAACAACCTCGACGGTCGAAATTACAAATACAAATTTAAGAACTCCAGTGTAAGACACTAACTAGATTATCTGACAGACTAATTAGATTGTTGGCTAAATACGTAAAATTAATGCCTAACAATGAACTCCTTTACATTCATCGTTCATAATGATTTACTGTTATTTTTTGAAGAGAGAATGTTGAAGAGAACGAAAGAAAGTAACGTACTTATTTCTAGCAAAGAAATTAAAATAATGAAAAAGCCAATATTACACATAGTGAAATGAAGAGTGATTGTAAAATCTCTCAAAATAAGTTTCTTTGAATAGATTAAGTTTAATTATTTCTTTATCCATTTATTGGATTAAAAAAAGCGCGACAGGAAATTCTCGTTCGAAAATGATGAGACGTTTTTGTTTTACTGAAAAAAATCACCGATCGTTACTTTCGACGAAGGAAAATTTGTTCGAACAACCGATTAACCCGGTTCCAAAACGCAAGCGCGCGCAGCGGTGACAGATTTTGCAACTTGTCGCGTTTGTTAATCTCCGTAAACGAGACGGACGAGTGTGTTCGTCACGCATTGTACATTTTGTCGTTCTTGCTGCAGAATTTGCGAAGCGAAACATGATGCATTCGTACACACACGTATGCACACACGTATGTATTGTGCCCGCGTGTTCCGACATTTGGCTCTATCGCGCCAATATTAATTAGCATAGTTACGATCAATCCGCTTCAATTATTGTCTTATCTGTAATCTCACATATCTTTACGTCGCTCCTTCCTTCCAGTTTCTGATAAATGCAGCAAATAATCCAAAATTATCCTTTAAGAAAGCTTTAACATTTTTCTTTGCGCCTGGGATAAGCACAAACGAATCACTGTCGTTTGGAATCACTTCTATTCCTGTGTTCACTTTGGAAACAATGTGAAGAATGCGAGATAAACCGCGAGGTCACAGGAAAATCGAGTTCGTCCATGTCGGCTGTTAAGTGAAACTCTCTGACATTAATTGCATCGTAGGATCAGCTAAATTTGCCTTTCGCATCTTCGCAGATGAACGTTGAGTCTCTCAAGAGACCACATGCGATCGTTGGAGCAAGTTAGTTGCTAAGCAAAATCGCGTGTAAGTGTGTAATCCTCGATATAAATATGCGATACAATTGCTGGACTGCGATCAACGTATTCCCACGAAATGCGATTGATAAACATGGACTTTGAATGTACAATATATACATAAACATATGTGTGAAGTTTTATATTAGAAGATACACATATAAAGCTTTTAGCAATTCACTTGTTAGACGCAAAAAAAAAACATGGCATTCATGTGATTAATTATTATTTTATAAAAAGTAAGTCTCTCGCAAGCGTCTTGTGCAAAATAACCGGCTCGCAAACACCTTTATGATGTTTTAGTCTAGTCCAAGTTTTTCTTTTTTTTTTATAAAAAGAAGCTGAATTTACATAAAGTCTGTAATATAAACGACGGAATGAACATAGACACAGCACGTGTCGCTTACATCAGAGTGGACATGAATATCGTAAATGTTGTGATTGTGATTAATGAATATAGATAAATATTCTGATAGTTTTCGCACACATATCTTTTATTAAAAATATCATTAAATATAGAAATTTTTGAGAACAATTTAAAAGCCAAGAATCGCGATATCCAACAATCAAATCGAGAAACTTGATTTGGAGTATCCACGTTTTGTACTCTTGTCTTTTTTGACATTTTCGTTTCCTACGTTCTCTTTAATTAATATCTCCTAGTATCTTTATCATGTAAATAAATGCATCTGCTACGAAATGTTTGTTCGATTATTTCGAGACGTATCAAAGATATGTCGGAGCTTCTCGTGCCTGAGAACTCTCTTCGGGACGCAATTATACGAATTCCAACGCAATTTGGCAGACAGCCCGGAATGTTTCCGCTAATAAAGTTGCATCACGCGTCCGAGAGTACCGCATACTCTCACGCACGAGGAGACTTTGCTCGTGATGAAGAGCATCCCAAGGATTATCAGAGAAAGACGCGCTGGAGGACAACGTGGAGGAGAAGAAAGAGGTCGGTCTCTTCTGGAAAATATGGTACTCACACTTCCAGAATACGATCGCCCTTACGGACGCCGGCCTTCTCGGCGGCGCCCCGCGGCAGCACCGCGCTGACATGCTGCAGAGGCGCGTACAGTTCCCCGTTGATGCTCCGCAGTTGTCCACCCTCGCTGACCTGGCCGCGAACGTTGAACCCGAAGCCCGTCTCCGTTTTGTAAATGGTGACGCACCGCGGCCCCTGGCCGACCGGATCCTTGTCCGGTCCAGTCGCCGGCGGATGCTGCGGCACGCGCGCGTTGTTATTCACCATTGTCACGGTCGCCGCGCTTCTCGTACTGCCGTCCTGGTTCACGGCTGGCAAGCGCTGCACCTCCGACTCGCAGTCCGCCATCTTACACTCTGGCCGCCCATTCACGGCGGCCTCACTATCACTGCTCGTTGTTACCTGAAACTAGGGACGTACGTCGTCGCTCGTATAGTTAAAAGGAAAAGATCGATGTGTGTTGGTATCGAGTACGCGTTACGATACTATCGCATCGATACTTCAACCTATCGACAACGGAAATGTAAAAAATCAGGAAATAAAACAGAGTTAATTGATAAAATATTTTTATTTTCACAGCACGTATCTTGTGTTGCCCGGAAGAGAGCGATAAACTTTCGATACCGCGAGAATTAATAGTAGAACTTGTAGGATATAAGGAATGGAACTAAGGAAAGTAACAATGCTCGCTCAAATATCGAAAAGACAACACAAACAACAAAAAATGAATTTTATTTAAAAAAAAATAATTTTTTTATAGCAACACTCATTAATTATGATCTTTGATTATACTTGGCAAAAACAAATTCCCTAAATGTTCTCGATTTTTCAAGCGATGTTGCATGATTCCGAGAAGTGTAAGTAGGTGTCGTCTCGCACAAGATTGCAATGAGAATTATTCGTGTCGGCGTGCCGCCTTTTATCTTTTACAGTCATTGATCTTTGCCGTCCCTGTCGGTAGCGCAGTTTAAGCCCATAGATGGAGACAGTTTGTTGTTATTGTGACTTCGGTGATATTAAACTGAGAACATGCATCACGTTAAGCTTCAATCACAAGTTTTATTTTTTATTGTTATTAAACGGTACAGAGAAGTAATGACAAGAAATAAATAAAATGTAATCACATTTATTTTTCGTTTTCATCTCATAAAAGAACAAAAAATACATAAATACCTGAGGTATTTATATAATTTTCCTTTTGTCTTCAACAAATTGATAAACAAATGTGTTTCCTTTCTCGATAGTAATCAAGAATGTAATTCAAATAATATTAAATAATAGACAATAAACAATAATTTATTGTTGCACTTAGCAAATTGCGTTGACCCACATTTACTGGTCAAATTACAAAGTCAATGTTTGTTCTCTTTTAAAGTAAAACCGATGAGAAAAAATTTTATTATTCATGGTAGTATATGTACCATAATGGCTTGAATATTCGTGTGGAAATGAAAAAAAAAAAATTTATTTTGCTCTGTCCTCTTTCTTTCTCTACGTTAAAACTATCTGGTGCAAAATTAAATGAAATTTACAAACCGTGCGAGCGCAAAACGTACTTTAATTTAATTCCAATTAGCACATTTACCGCAATATTAAATTCTCATCATGATCGTGTGTCACATATACGCTAAACACATGTGAGTGAATTAATCTCTGCGTTTGTACACGCGCGCGCGCGCGATGTGTTATCTTCCTATTTGCAATCATTCGCAGATAATTACCCGGTGTAAAACCAAAATTGCAAAATAACAGAAGAAAATTGTAGCAGTCTCTCGTCGTATACTTTTCGCGTTCTAACGATTTAAAAATTGGTCGTATATATGCATTTTAAGTAAGAAGCAATTCGACAAGGCTGACAAAGGTTCGACAAGAAGGGCAAATAAAAAAGTGCACCTCTAACAATGTTTAATTCGAGAAAAACCGATATTTCTAGTGCTGCTTCAGATTTTTCAGAAGATGATTTAGAGGTGAGTTATATCGCTCATAGAAAATCCGTAAACATGAACATTTTAGCAAAACGGCTTGAGTAATATTACCGATTTCGCAATATTACTTTTTTACGACAAAACATTCCGCTGCATTGTACGCATCAAGATTAGTAATTTTTCAAGAGCATGCAAATATTTACTTATTGGGGAATACTTTCTATATACGCTTGGAAATATTTTCGAAAAATATAAGAACACGATCTCTCTCTCTCTCTCTCTCGTTCAAGCTTGTTGTGTTTGATATTTCCATTTTTTTCAAAATCCAGAAAGTTGTTAAATTTTCAACATGATCGAAAAAAAACAAACGTAAGAAAAAGATATATGTGTATGTGTGCGCGCGCGTGCATACGTGCGTGCGTGTGTGTATGTGTGAGAGGGAGAGGGTCAAATTCACACAGAGGAAACTGGCTAGCCTTTCACCTGCAGGAAATCCTATGATTGATGCCACATGACACAATGTTGCTACCGCATTATATGCACGCGCACACATTGTATGTGCCGCCCGATAACTACAGCGCGAATGCATACTGCAATAACGCGATATGTAAACTGTTGTATGTGCTACAGTGGTGGAGAACGTGCATTTACGGTTCTGTAAACGCATCCCTACGCAGCAAAATATAATTCGAAAATCACTTGTGTTTTCCCGTCGACTTTTCGTTTCACACACATTTGGTTATTAAGATATGTTGAGGGTGTGGTACATATCATTATATTTCATGATGGGTGAAATATAATGATCAAAATTTTAATTAAACGTTTTTTTTGAAAAGATTAATTTACTAAAACACGAAAAATTTATCTTCCTTAATTAAATAATGGATATTGCATGTCGTAATGAGTAATTTCTCAGGTACTTCATAAATAATTTTTCATAAACGCTATCAAGACGCAGAATTCTTTAATTAAAACGAACGAAGTTCTTTGTTAATGCAGAAGACGATAATGTATATTTACAAATATCTTTTTAATAAACGTAACTCTTTTAATCAATAAAATGTTAAAGTTTATTGCGTTGTTTATATATATATATATATATACAGCATTGAATTTACGTCACATTGGTCACCGAAACAATAGTCAGTTCGATCAAACACTTGACCCGCTTCGACAATCCTAAACAAAATTTTTCATATTAAAAAACACACTCAAATCAAAAGACAAATAAAATTAGGATCACATTAACAAAATGAAAAATAGAAATCTTGTTTCTTGCCGTTGTTGTTTGATAATATGACAAAACCGATCGACATGGGAGTACCGACGATTTGTGACACGTGACAACATGTCAGGCTGACACCAGTACTCGGGGGTATCTACCCTCCTGGCGGGATCGAGCGTCTCGCGAGAGATACGAAAGCGCGCGGGCGCGTCAAATTTCGAAGCGTCGTCGTGTCACCTCAAGTCTTAGCACAAGTCGACGTCGGTGGCCTGCTGCATATCCGGAGCACGCCCACAGGCGCACACGTGACACGGGATGTACCCGCGCGACGACGCGCTGTGGTGCCGCGCGACGCCGTGCGTCGCCACTGCTGCAGAGAGCGGCTTTAACGTGGAGAAAGTCAGTCCGACGTAGGCGCCGCAACAGACGTACGCTGGCAGAACGCGCCTCCCTTGTAAAAGCCGCCCCCTCCCTTCTCGTCGACCCTCTCCTACCGAGTTGTCGGGTACCACCCGTGACACACTCTTAGTCGATTAATCGGCGCAGGGATTTTCACGTACAAGGGAAAAAAAAAATAAATAGAGATTATAGACATTGCGGACATTGCGTTAATTACGCCCTCGCGCGAGAAACAGAAGTTGAAGTACTTTGAAAAAAAAAAGAAGAAGAAAAGACATTGTTCTTGCGCGCACACCCCAGATCCGTCGTTCCAGCGAGGGATCGATCGGGATTGATCTTTGCTGGTGACCGAAAGAGTGGACCAGGTCTACACGGGGGTTTTTATCAGTGATCGACAAGCGATCCAAGGAGATCGAGCGGATTTCTGTTCGAGGATTAAAAAACGAGTCGGTGCACGCAGTGCCTTTTTCTTTCGTGTTTCGTTTCGCGCCGGCCATCGTCTCGGTCCCGCCCCTTCCGGTTGGCTACGTCGTCGGTCCGATACCACGCGATAGACGTTCCGAATAAAAGTGGCTGAGAAGTGACACTTTTCTTCATTCGTCTCTGCTGCGAGAGTTACATATCCTCTTCGATCTTTCGCACACACGTCTCAGCATGATTTCGTCTTCGAGGGCTTTCCCGCCGATTCTCGCTGTGGCGCTCGTCGCCTGCATCGGTGAGTGTTACGCCAAAAATTAAAACGCAAGTGATGAAGAAATACGATTTGATAAAAACAAATTATACCGACGAGTAGTTTAATACAAAGCTGCGTAAAATCTCGGAATACTATAAATAATTTCGTAAAATTTAACAACATATAGTGATAAAAATAAAAAACAACATGTGTTGTGACGTGTATTACTTAAAAACAAATTATAAAAAATTAAAAAATCAAAAACTTATTTGTTAGAATCAAATCGTGTAAATTCGTTTCGCATCCCTTACTCGGGAGAAGCGAAATCGATCATTTCGCACAAGTGTTCAAGTCACTTAACTAAATATTCAACGAATATCCAATTAGCGCTATTCGTATATATCTTATTGCGCACATTCTGTTCATTGTAAATTAATACACTTTTATTAATTGACCTACAGACTTTAAACATTTTAATTATTTGCATTAATTAAAAACTGTTTTTTGTTATTTTTTTGCGCGAGTGTCATTATGCGTGATTGCGCGATTAATAAGGACTCTCAAAGAAGAATCATTAATTATTACAGAAAGAAGCTGTAAAATGTTGTAATGGTTGTAATACACTTTTCGAGAATAAATTCAAGTTGTCAAGTCCTCAATTGTGTGCGTGTGAGTTGAGACGCGGGAGTTCTTTTTGTTTTTTAAATTAATGATGCAAAATCGTTTTTAATTGAAGTAATTAACGACATACACACATACAAAGCGGGACTACAAGCTCGTTCGTAATAAGTGCAGTTTTATCGAACGCCATATCTGTTCGCGATAATTAAGCGAAGTCTCGACGCGCGCGTTACACGGTCTCTTGTTACGTGACATTTTAATGAGAAAAATGGTGGAAGTTCATTCGGAAGAACAGTTCAAGAAATTCGCCAAATTCGATCGATTCCTCGTCTTTCTTGGCAACGAGCGACGTTTTGCGAATAATAATATATCTGTGTAAATAAATGAAAATAATATCTGTGTAATAAAGCTAATGCGCGACTGAACACACATTAGAGATCGCGGCTAATTAAATTCTCCCTTGCATATCCATACGACGGTGCGGCAGAAATGAAGAACGGAGGTGAAATTACACGGTCGACCGGATTGCTAACAATGAAATCGCTAGAGACGAGTTCTCAAATACGTACGTGAGATAGGTTTATCTCGAACACGAAGGTTGTCGGACAACAAGGGAGAAGAGATTTTCACAGATTATGCTCAAAGATTACTTTTCGCTTCAGCAAGCGATAAAATATTTTTTAAAAGTCTTGCAATTCTATTTGTAGTAATAAAATTTGAAATAAACATGTTCCTCTTTTCAATTTCTTTTTGTATATATATATTTTTTTAATAACAAAATACTTGTGCAAAATCTATTTCGAAAAGGGAGTCGGTTCTTCAACGGATGCGTTAAACAATTAATATGTATATATATGCGTTTTCACATTCCGCTGGTCTCTCAATCCATCCCTCCTGCCACGGAACGATTATGCATACACAGTTACGTGCGCATATCGATAGGCGTTTTGTACGGCGGATTATAGCGATGAAATTGGGATTTCGAAAAGGACGCTCTACTCTACATCCCTAGTATCTATATTGCGATACCCAAATCCATGTTAATAGCGTAATCTTTCCGATGAACACATCTTTATCGTGTATTGCGTATTTGCGTTTTTTTATCGCAAATGTGAGAAAAAATCCGACGATAAAAGTTTATCTCGCAGGTCAAAGTTGTTAATGCATCAAGTTACTGATAAATTGAATCGAGTTACTGGTAAATTGCAAGAGAAATCGGATATCCCGTAGAGATCTCGTAACGCACAAACTCTGCGTTGTAATTTCGTGTCTAAAGCAGATGTATTCGTATTTTTTTTTTTTTTTTTTTTTATAAAACGTTACGCGAAATTTGTAAATCAATTGGTTAAACGCACGATGCTGTAAAGAACGTGTCACTGTGTTCAAAAGCACGTGTAACTGCTGTTAACAGTAACAGTTATAAGATTTAAATAATCAGTTTCCAATTAAATAATCAGTTTCCAATCAGTTGCAACTTCGCTTATTGTTATTTTTTGAACAATAGCTTTGCGAACGGAGCGCAAGAATGCCGCGGACGACTAATCACGCAGAATAGCCAGAAGCTGTTAAGCATCGTCGTTTTCTGAATGAATCGAGGCTGGTGTGCTCTTCTTCCCATAGAGGCAATCACGTAATGGACGTCCCGGTTTTGTCGAGGCACATATCTAATAGAGCGATGAATATGAAGTCGCGCGCTCTGGACTCGAACATCCCGCGCCCGTGGGAACCGGTGAATCCCGAACGTACCGTGTCACACGCGCCCGGGTAGCTTCCTATTCAGAGCAGGCAGTAAAGCGTCGTATAAATAAGGGGCGAAGAAGCACAACCGTGGGCAACCTTCGTCGCTTTATTACAACTGAGCTTAGTCGGGCATTGAGGGATTACAAAACGAGAGCTGGATAAATCTGTTTCTAATTTTCGACGCGACGCAATTGTCGTTTGTATGCGCGATATTGTTTGCCTCGCGAAAAGAGATTTTTGTTTAGATGAGACAACTCGCGTCTCACCACGCGCGATCTACTGCAAAAGAAAGAATAAATAAATTTAAACTGGAGAATTTTATTGTGTTTGCTGTTATTGTAACCGAGACGTAAATTCGTATGATTTCACGACAAAAGAACGTAAAAAAAAAAAAAATAAAAACAAACAAACAAAAAAGAAAAAAAAATCAAAAGTTTGCTCGAAAATAAATAAAGGTTTTTCTTGAATAAATAACAATGACAATAATAGCCAAGATCTCGCGTAATTAAAAATAAAACGTTCGAAGACTTACAAGTTATATAACATATGATTATTTAATGTGTTCTTAAAACGTGAAAGTTTCAAAGGTCATTTTGAAGATCGTATATGTATATACGCGCGTATACAGAAATGTGTGTAACTTGTTTTTTTACTCTCACGAATGTTGCACACAAATGTTAGAGATCGCGATGTTCTCTCTCTTCTCGCCTTGTATCTATTTATTTTCCGAAAGAGAGCTCAGCGCTATCCGCGTGACATTTAGTATTAAACGCATTCGAAAATGTTGTCTCTTCGGTATCGCACTTTGTTGCGAGCAATCAGGAAGCGCGCACGATGATATTGCATGCATTTCAAAGTCGAAAATGCATGCCTTTGAAAAACAGGACGGGAGAAAAAAAAGATACATTTGACCGAATTTCCGCGACCCGTTTTCTTTGTGCCTCGTGTTCGATGCTGTTAAACCCGATGAAAGTTCGATGTTGCACCGGAGGTTATAATATAACGGAACGAAAAAAAAAAAAAAAAGAAGAAGAAACGGAATGCATCAACAATCGGATCTGAATTTCGACTGCGATCGTTCGCGTTTGGTGGCGGCGCGTCGATATCTTGACATGTGAACCAGTTTCATCGACAATAAATCACGGAAGCCGTAAAATTATAATTTATGACGATTTGCATTAACGCCTAGCACCCTATACATCAACCTTATCGCGGCAGCTCGTAAGCAGCTGCATAATCTGGCCCGTATTGCCGCGTGTTTCGCGATTTCTCCTCATAATTCGGCCTTTGAATTCTGCGCCCATATCTATCTATCCACTTGATACGATATCTTGTTAATTTCGTCTGCGCGACCATGAGAAAATTTTGAAACAAATGCTAGTGTAAACATTTTTTAAAGAAAATAAAAAAAGAAAATAAAATAAGATAGTAAAATAACTTAAGTTATTATTTTTTACAATTAATTAGAAATGCGTTAGTAATGTCTTGTTATCGTTTGAGATCGCATCGAGAAAATGAATTACTGACATTTTCGTTAACGAATTTCAGTTCGCGCTGTATGTTCACATTTACTGAAATCCCCTTTGTGCACACCGCAAATGACACGATGAAATATCGTTTTCTCTCTGCAAATGTTAACACCGTTTACCGGGAATGTTACTACCATCTTGCCGGATATCTAGTTACGGCAAAGACAAAGGAAGAGAAACAGCCGTTTCCTTGAAGACATTTCTCGCTTAATGCTGTTGCGCGAGTATCTTTCCATTTTCTCTCGGTCTCTCTCTCTCTCTCTCTCTCTCTCTCTTTCTTCTTCTTGCACTTCTTCTATAATTTCTTTTATGCTTACCACGCTCTGTATTGGTCTTATTTTCAAGAGCGATAGCTTTATAAGACACTTCCGTCGTTTCGAGTCAACGTCCCGAAGTAAGGAAAAAAGACGGCGAAGTGTTGCGCATCTGGTGATACCTTCTCAGAATACAATGCGCTTTTTCATATAGCTTTTACGATGTTTTCTCACAAATAAGTACGTTCTCGTGCTTGTTTGCTTCTTCACGTTATCTTGTTATCGCGTAAGTTCGATTTTACCGAGAGTGCGCCCACCGTGTTTCCTCCATCGTCTGATTTGCGTTTCACGATACAAGTTCCGAGTCGCTTCGCGAGGAAGATCAACGGCCGAACGTGAAACATCCGCACCGACGTCGGATCTGTCACAGCCGTTAATCTTCCGGCGTGATCACGCGCGAGCAGAATAAGCGAGTGTCGGTCGCGTTGCTTGTGACGAAGGGAAACTGGATCAGTGTTCGGTGAAATGAGAACATCATCACCATGTACAGCGGCCGTCCGACGGCGGCTGGCTATCCGGACACTCGACGACATGACTTATCATCTCCCCGCCATCTTCGAAGTTGCCTCGTAATTTAGCCGCGCGAGATACTGTCTGGATATCTATTCGCGAACGCGAGCGAAACGGGGGTGCGAGAGACCCAGATTCGACTACGTATTCGTGGAAAACTCGCGTGCTTAGAGAGGGATAAAATATTCTTCGGCGTTTGCGTCGCTTTCGTACGTCAAATGAATACGTTTATCCCGTCAAAGAGAAACGCTCGTGTGTATGTTCGGATACGTTTAAGAAAACGACGTTCGCTATACGTTTAAGAAAAGCAAGAGATATTCCTCCTCTTCTCCGGGGAAGCAATTCCGGTGAAGAGCGTTGTTCCGTCGTTTCTTTCGCGCGGGAAACGCAAAATCGAGCAGGATTACAAATGCGCGACATCATCGCTCCGGATGGATCGGTCTAGAATTCAAGATCATCGATGTCAAGGGAAAATAGAAAACTCGGAGTGCGATGGAAAATAAAATACGCGGAAAAACGGAGTTATTTGCCAATCGCGATTGAAGATTCTATCTCTCGGTCCTTATTCCAACGATCTCTTTTCAAACACTTACACATTTTTCGCAAAAGCGACATTAACTCGAAGAACATTACTTTGGCTTTTAGAAATGTGTTCAAATGGGGAAAGCGTTTTCACGTCTTCGGCGAGTATAAATTTACCTGACTATTTGGCGAAATAACGGGTGAGTGCGAAAGGTCTTCTCCGCGAAGCTCTCGAAAGGTCTTCCATAATCATGAGTTTGTCAAGTCTTTCGATATTCATCGACATGTATCGACATCTATTTTCGTGACACTTTGTTGGCTCACGTAGAATAACGGGCTTGATCGTGATTATATATGAAATTCTATCGTTGTGGGTTACGTGTTTGCGATCTCGTCAATAACGTTACCGATTCTCGATGACGCAAGCACGTATTTGTGCAGCTTGCACAAATGGGGAAGCATAATAATAACCGAATGACGGCGCGGCCGTTTAAAAACAATTCCACGCACTCTAATTGTGCGTAAAAAAAATAAAACGTAGGAAAAAATAATATCGCTGCACGCACGTATATAGATTATCGTAACGTCGCTATTTTTCATGCGAATTATTAGATACGAGTTAAAAAAACACGTGCAAAATATATATGTGTTTCTCGAATTTACGTATCTCAAAAAAAAAAAAAAAACAAACTGACGCTTAATAACTGAAACTCGCGCTTTCAGTTATTGCATCATGTTTTCGAGATTATTAATCTTTTCGAAATAGTGCGGTGCATGTTTTGCGGAAGAGATCAACCGCGCGTTAAAAAGCTTAACCTCGCTGAAGGTATCGACAAATCCAGCGTAGCTTAAAACTTCACGGCAAGCCGGAAGTAATGCATTGGGACGAAGAGTTCAATTCCGCCCGGAACGTCCGCGATCCAGTTCAAATGTAGACTTTCCCCCTTTCTTCTTCCTCCGTCATTCCGCAGTACAATACTTCGTTCTGTGTAGCTCTTTCCAATTGTCAATTTTTCAAGTTTATCCTTTGTGATTCTGAAAAAGCAAGAGAGAAAGAGAGGGAAAGAAAAAAGAGAGAAAGAGAAAGATCTATATGTAACATTGGAGGCCGAAAATTCCGCGCGAATCTTGTTTATTCGCTTTACAGTTAATATTTCGCAACAACATTGTTTTTCAAAATTCTCCTAACTGATTAACAACTGCTTTGATAAAATACACTCGCATTACGATAAGAAATGTAATCGCGGCCGCATTGAAACGTGATTAAATTCGCAACTTGCTATAGCGATTCGAAGACGTTTCCTTGCAAAGCGGAACGGGAGCGATAGGATAGACGAAACTGGAAAATCAGACACGTAGTTTCGACTCACGTCAGCGTGGTAGTTCGATACTGACCTATTAGCTTAAAGTAATTTCCGTTTAATTTTGGAGCTTACGGGCTCCGAGATTCTGGCGTGTACGCGCTTCCCGATAAAGCTTTCGACCTCTGTCTATCATTTTCGTGCTCTTTATCGTAGCCGCACGCGTACCATCCCTCGTCTTTCTTTCATCCCGTCCCTCGGTAATTGCGCCCCGCTTGATGAGCCTTTAATATTACGCGAACGATTTAGTAATTCTCGGATAATAAGCCAACTTTTACTTCTGTCTCAGAAATGGTAGTTGAAAACGCGTCAAAGACATTTGACTTTTTGATCGATTATATAGACAAGTTACAAATAGACAGTAATTAGTAGTAAAAGAAAGAGAGAAAATTTTTAAATGTGCAAAAACTATCATTTTTACAAGAGAAATACATAAATTTAATTTTAAGGAATATCAAATATTCTTTGCTTTTATACACAAATATAATCGATATATCAAATTCTTTTTACTTCTATATACAAATATATATAATCAATTATCATTTCTTCTTATCTGAGATGTAAAAAGCTATTTACATGCAGTGACATGTAATGTTTTGTGACACCACGAAATTACTGCAAAGAGATATCTGGAGAGACGTGACCCTACGGCGATGGGAGATTTGAGGTCGCGCGAGAAGGTGGACGACAATAATTCATCGCGTTTCTCGCAGCACGTAACGAAGGCGTGACGGACCGGATGCGTTCGAGGGATTTTACAATGAAAGAGCTGCATTCTCGAGCTTGCGACCCTTCTCAACCTCGATCACATCGCCGCCCACTCACAAACCCTTCTCTCCCGCAAACACTCCTTCCCTCCTCTTTCCGCCAGCAGGTCGAAAACTTCTTGATAAAACTTCCGACGAGAATTTCAGATACTTCTCGTCGTTGCGGAAACCACAAGGCGCGATCTTTTTGTTGTCGCGTCTTCTCCCCGAGCAGCCATTTTTCCCGCAACAACGCCGTCCTACTTGTCGACACCGTAAGACGCTGTTTTGCACGTCGAAGCAGCGTGAAATTGGAAAATAATGGCTTCTGCCGGTTTTCCAACGTCACACAGCAGATTTTCGAATTAAAGGCACGAGCGAGTAGCAGTGGGAATCATTTCTCGTTTTGCAAATTTGCAGTTTCCGACGACAAGCCATAGTGGATAAATAATTTATTTTATAATATGTTTTATATAATTATACTCTTGTAATTAATAACTCAATTTTAAACATATTCCAAATAAACATGCGTAACATATACATATGTACTTTATAACGCAACACGAAGCAAACATTATTGTCAACGGTCATATCACGTTGAGTCGAATACCGGTTCTCGTCCGATCACCGAAGTCAAGCAACGTCGAGCACGGTCAGTACTTGGATGGGTGACTGCCTGGGAACACCGTGTGCTGTTGGCCACTTTTCTTTTCTTCCTTTTTTTTAATTATTTTAATTTGGTTCAAATAAAAAGACGCAATAAAAGTCGGCGATGTCTCTTCTTTTTGTAACAATTATTTGAACATTTTCTTTTTAGTTTGATATAAAAACTCTATTAATTATACATATTATCTCGCATTATAATTAAAAATAAAAAAGGAATGATATTGAAATCATTATCCGAATGAATGACGTGTGCTGATAAATTATTACATTATTGGTGAATAAACTTCACGCGAGCATATGCGCTCGTTGACGTAAAGTCTTAAATTTAGAGTTCGTGGAAGCGCGTTGGATAAGTTACTACTACGTTCGGCTCATCCCTTATGCCTCAAATTCTTGTAAGTTAATTTCTACCACGCCAACTTCGTCTGTTTGACGTTCATTTTATATTGGTTTTCTGTCTTGCATAAAGCACAGGATGTTGCGTGACTCACGTAATATAATTTGATCAGAGCGTCATTAGTTGTGCCGTTGCGCGCATATACAACAGACAGCGTTTAACATTTTATCTCTGCCTCGCACAAAATTTGATTACAAGATTAATTTCTGATCTAATATTTTCGGCATGCACAAATATAAATATTGATTTCGTGTTTATACAGATTATATTGCAGGTTTTCTAAAATCGCGGGTTTACTCGGGATCGCAGCTGGTCGGGAATATTCAATAGAGATATTTTAATTGTATATTTTTTGCGTGATTTACATATTTTCTTTGTAATGTATAATTTAAAATTATGCAAATGCATAGAGAGAATTGTTTAAAACAATATTTGCGTGTGGATTTGATTTAATAACAAGTAAAATGACAAAAGGCAAATTTGATTTATAAAGATATTCCCTTCCAACCGACAGGAGAAGGGAATCTCTTTTATTCAACGACGGAAACGGGGCAGAAAAAACGAAAAAAAGAAAAAAAAACGACAGATCAGAGTGAATGACTCATTTGATCCATTCTCATACTACGTCAAAAACTTATTTTCGGTCCGGAAGCTATTCCTACCTTTGAGAAACTTCATTTTCTCGCTTTCCCCCGAGCATCCATATCGGTCGCCTAATCCTCCCTTCCGTTTCCCTTCTCTTCTTTTTCGTGGATTAAAAATTCTTCCACAATTTATCGCCCGCGACCGTGCATTTGTCAAAATGATTTACGAGCCGCGCTCGGTCACGAATGTTAACGGTGCTGTGTCCCGGACGGCGACTGATTTGATTTCTTATATGTATATATATATCGAAACGCTCCCGCGCGGAAATTGAAGAAAAGTTCTTGCGGTTCCTGCGACGCGTCTCGGTTATCGTTGACACGAGAGCGATACGTGTTTCTCGCGGATTTGCGCCGCAGAATGGATGATGCGATACGATTCAGCACAAAAGGTGTTTAATGGAAAGTTGTGCAGCTTTTCCCCGGTCGCTCCATTTTCAGATTTATTCGAAGCAATTCGCCGTCGATGTAAGGAAGCTTCAAGAATAAATATTGATAGAGAGAAGTGGGTGTCCCCGTAAAACGTCTTGTGCATTTTCTAGTAGCGCTTATGATATTTTCGCCGTAAATGGAACTTACGCGGAAGATCCAAGAAAATTTTCTCCCATGAAAAAGAGAGAGAAAGCGGAAGACTCTTGCCGCAGAAAAAAATGAAATAAAATGCGAAAGAGAGATCATATCCTTCGCTTGATTTATGTGACGTAGCTAAAATGCTTAGACGACGTTGGACGACGTTTTATCCAAATGACTTTGTTCTTAAGCGAAACAAGGACATCGGAATGACTTGTCAGAACCGGCGCTGCAAATTCTCGTAAAACGTTCTCATGAAATGTCAGCGCAGATTACCCCGTCGTTTTCAAGATAAAAATGCACGTGCAATCGGGATCGAGCAATCAAGTCGTCGTGGCCTCCGCGAACTCCTAAGAGTTTTTATTTCAACAGAACCTTTACAGTACAGAGACGTTACTCCGCAGTAATTGATTAAAACGTCAGTTCATAAATTTTCTGAAACGTCAATTCGCGCAGTTCACGTCCGTTCATTTAACCTTTCGTACGGATCACTCTTGACAAACGATAAAGCTGCAATCTCTCAAAATAAGAGATAATTATAAATAATAATTATTATTACACATTGTTAACTTTTATTTAAACTTTTCTCTTTAAATTGCATATATATTGTGATTAAAACAACACACACACACACATATTTAATATAATATTTTACAAATTAGTTTCAAATTTTAATTTGAAAACTTTTCCTCGCGGTGTTACGTTTAGTCAAATTTGATGTTCGCACTCGACGCCCAGATAAAATTTTTATCGTGCAATTTTATTCTCTTATGAGAATAAAATAGATTAATCATTGATACTCCGTGGAAGAGATGCGACTCGCGAGATGGGAAAAGCTCGGAGCTTAGAGTAGTTTCCAGTTGGATCACATGGCTGCGCTTGCAAGCTCGTATTAATAACGTCTTTGTGACCGGTGGTTTCTTCCAGCCCTTTTCTCACCCCAACATCATCTGCAGCGCCGTATGTATGTCGGAGTTTGACCCGTTTGCTCATAAATCCATGATGCGCGTCGCAGAGCGAACCGCCGTTCTACGCTTGAAATTTCAATGAATGTCGAAAGTCAAGCAAGGCGATATATACGCACACGTGCGAAATGTTCGAACGTCTCCAGATATCTTCAATTTTTTTCTATTACAATATAATCTCTGTTAAGCGATGAATCAAATTCCTCTTGTCAACGTCATGCAAACTGCTCCCTTGTGCCATTCTCATCTTATATTTTCCGACGATGACGCGCGCCTAAGTTCGAAAACCCGCACGCTAATCGATATCGGTCATCGATACTATTCAAGAAGACGCTTTTACGTGTCTACGCGTACGAATGAGGGATAGAAGACCCTTTCTGTCGCAATTTCCAGCAAGTAACACGACCACTTTGCTCGTATGCACACGAATATGAAGCATTTCTCACAAGCTTGCATTAATAACGCCTTTGTGTGGACGCGCGGCTTCTTTCGGTCTCACCTTTTCTCGCCAGAGAAAGGGGAGGAAGGGTCCGCTGTTGATGCTACCCTCGACCCTCACGCATGAAAGCGACGCAGTCAACGTGACATTAATGCTTCAGCGTGAACCTTGACATCTTCGCGGCTCTTCGACGTGGAAGAAAGACGTTTTTCTGGAACGCGTTCCGGGAACGGAAACTTGGCGAAAATATTGTCGGCTTCGAAAAACCTGCGAGCTTCGTCGTATAACAACCGCCACCGCGAAGAGCTGAATCGATTAATCGATACGTACTAACACCGCGACTATTTATGGCTCGGAAAGATCGGGATAAGAAGCGCCTGTGCATTGTTGATGACAGTGGTGTTTTTCACGCGCGTTAGGCACCGCGATAGCGTCGCTGTGTTCTGACACACATGTGACTACACGGCGATATAACGCTGCAAAACACGGGCCAACAATACGCTCCGTATAGCTAACTTTCATGTATATATTTAACCTTTAGAGGACGGGGGTGGTCGAAATATCGACCACCTACCAGGTTGGGAACTTGTACCGACTAATCCGATAAAATTATGTCCTTTAAAGGTTAAATACGTGGCGCAGTACGGTAGCAATGTGTCATTTACTAAATCACACATGGTTTTTTTCTCTTGCTGAGACATTAGAAACTTTCGACGAAGTTGAATATTATTATAATTATTTATTTGTTCTCTTTCTTTCTCTTTCTAATTTTGCGCAACTAATTTGCACAAATTACAAACGACTCAATAAACATTCCTTCGCTAAATCGCAGCTGAATAGTCGATCGTCAACATCCTAAAATTTGTCGTTCTGTGTTCAATTCAACCCCCGACCGATGTTCGATTCTCGATAAGATGACGTTGCGAACAATTTGACAAAAATCGTTTCGCATTTGTAATCTCGCGATTGATATCCTGACATTTTTTCTTGTTCTTCTTCCTTCAAGATTGTCGCGAGTTCCGCGCCGCCGAACGAAATCTGCAATTCAAAACCCGTACTCTTTCGTTATATTCGGAATAAAAGGCCTCATTAACGATTCCGACTTCGTCCGCGTTTGTTTTGCCAGGGCGGAAATTAAACGGCGAACCGGTCTTTAATCCCCGGACAATACGGACTTTCCTTCCGTCAATGATATCGTCGCGATTGAAACTCATCAAGTTCTGCCGCGATCGCGTTTGCCGACGCGACGAGCGAGGTTTTTTATTCATGCACAATTGAAAACGAGCGGACACACACTCGAATCAGACGGGAAGAGAGCGAAGAGAGCGTGTGTTTGAATTTCTGCGATCGTCCGTTTTGTTCGTTATTACATTTGCCGATAATTCCGAAAGAAAAACGTTACGAGTTACACGAAGAGAAGAAATGACACTTGGCGCGCGATCGCAAGCTACTCTCGAATTATTGTCGAATTTTAGAGAGAAAACCGATTTACAAAAATCGATTTAGAATTTTTGTGCACGTCGGAGAATACGGTAACATTGTTTTCAAGAGTTGGCGCGTGTGCTTGACGCTTATCTTCTTCGCAAGTATCTTTTTCGTATAAACGACATATGTAAGAAAGCACAACCGCCTCCATATGTTCCTCCATATGTTTCACGGAAAAATGGAAAATCTGCAGCCGACGGGAGAAAGAGATTAATTAGCGTAAAGAGAATCGCAGTCGAAAACGGAATTGGACGTCGAAACGGGAAACTTTTACAACTAGTATAACTTACTTCACGCGGATCGAGTTTCGTCTTTTACGTGCGGCGAATGAAAAAGCGTCTCTGTCAGATTCCGGCTTCTCACGTCGTCGAGAGACCCGCGAAAAGAAAGGCGAGCCGCGAATTAATGGGATCGCCCGAAGAAATTTCGCGACGGCCGTCGTCGCAAATGCCCGCGTTAAAAGAAATTCACCGCGAAATGTGGGAACATAGTTGAAATACTGCGCGACAAACGCTGTTAATCATTTGATTTTCGTCGCGTATATAACTCAAGCGGTATTGTTTCTGTCGGAGAGAAACACAGCGCGCTTCGCGTGAAACTTACGTTGCGCCGCAACTTTCAATGAACTCGCGCTAAACACAACATCCCGAGAATACTGTTCACTGTTCTCCCGTTGAATGCTTAACTGATTTGCAACACACTGATCTTCATTTTGTAGATAATATTTTCGAACTTCTCGGAAACAAGCGTTGCGTTTTTTATGCTACTTGTAAATAAGTTTCTCTCCAGACTGTTGTAACATTGAATGAGGATAATTTTTTCGGTGAAGACAATACTTAAAAAATATTTGAATTAGTGCAAATTGTTTTGCGTGTAATAGGCTGAGGTTTCATCTACTTTTATAGAAATTTTTTACTGTGACTAAAGTGACATATTTATTAAAATAAGACACATTACCCTTACGATAAATTTCTGTAAAGATAATGGTATTTAGATAAACTTCGCTATCTATTATAGAACATTGATTGACGAAAATTCCAACACTCGAGTGTAACGAGATCCCGATCATCACTATCGCGACTGTGCAAACGTCGTTGTCGCGATTTATCGAACGCGATACACCCGCGTTGATACGACGCGGCGCTAGTTCGTATCGACGAATCCATTGTATGTGCAGTTATGTTTTTCGTACTTCGTCAATGGAAAAGGCCCGGTTATCACGTATTCCATTTCCCGATTCAGCTAGAATGCCTCGAGGCGATTCGCGTTCCTCGCCACTTTTCCCCGCACCGACATCGTCCCTTCCCTCTTTTTTTTTCATAGCGCTGTCTAGCTCCTTTCGTCCAGTTTTGTGAAGAGTATGTTTCCGTTTCTCACCGCAATACACAGAAACCTACTTCTCGTCCCGCTAATTACCACCGTGCGCATCTTCTTTCTCTCTATTGTGCAGAGAAGGCAGCGATATGTGGAGCGATATTCGCTATACATTATATAATTCAGAGAAAGCTGCATAAAAATAAAGCTGCGTTATATCCGCAAAATAACAAATTAGAAAAAAATTCTACTAATAGTAACGCAAAAAAATTGCGCAAACATGAGACGACGCGTTACAACAGCCCAAGTATCGCACGTCCAAAAAATGTAAATTTGACGAGCTTTGCGAGCCCGAGCACGGACGCGACTGATTTCGAATTCGGAATTCGTGCCTGATAAAGTTTCGCCGGCTAAACTGTCGCGAGGAGAAAACGGCGAAATTCTCTTCTTTTTTTTGTGCCTCTCTCCGTTGATGAAAACGCGACGCACGGTCGAACTCGGAATAAGTCTTATTACGACGTAGAGACCGCGCGCGTCGTGGACAGACGCGGCGTGATACGTACCGGATTAATGCCATCTGCGAAAGACCTGAAGAGACAAAAGCAATTATATCCGTTGACCCAGATGAGTTCGTACCGAATGGGGGAGGGTAAGGGAAGAGAGTTCTTGCGATAGAGATTTTACGTGTCGCGACAAATACGTGTCAAGCTTTATACAGGACCTGCAAGCAAATCCGAGTTAATCAAAAGCGATTTAACATATTCGTTCCGACGGTAGGCGCGCTTTTAGTCGAAGATTTAGTATTCCAGCTGCGAACAAGGATTATACTTACTCCCTATTCATCAGCGGAAATTCAGGTTAAGCAAATCTAACGGGACAATATAAATAATTTCTCTACAACTGTGCGAATTACTTATTAATTACAGAGATAATTTACCAACTTTAAATACAGAGTGAGGAAATAAATAAATTGTAAATTAACGAAATTAAACATGGTCATGCAAGCCGATACCAAGATGTTGTGCCGAAAATACGCGCGCGTATGTATATGAACACATATATATATATATGTATTCTTGTCACTGTGTAAATTTTACACGTGAGTTTTGAATTGAAACATATATATATATATGTGTGTTCATATACATACGCGCGCGTATTTTCCACACATCTTGGCTTGCATGACTGTTTATGTTTAATTTCGTTAGCACTTCACGAAGTCGTAATTCATCAATTGTTTAATATTCACGCCGGTGGAAGAAGAGCGTTATTAATATTATCAGACTATCTTCGATATTTGTAGGAATATTGCGAGACAAACTCCAAGTGCCT
>QVNW01000258.1:0-42477 GCA_014825475.1 Pseudomyrmex flavicornis
AATAGCGAAAGATATGTTAACGAATATGATGAATATAATTGTTGTTATAATTACAGAAAAACAAATCTGATTTTTTTTTGTAAGTGCACTATAAACACATTGTTTAGTAATTAAAATCTCAATATCTCTTGCTTTTATAGATTTCTGTTTTTCTTTTAGAATGTACTGTGTACTAATACATTAATATATTTACTTTGCAAAAAAAAGGGAAACATGTAAAACTAAAATCTTTAAGAATAAAGACTTAGTATTTTTTCAATACAGTTTTATATTTCAATATGTCTTATATTTCACAAGTTAAAACATAATAATAGTTTGTTTTTCTTCTTTTCTTTAATTTCTTTTTATAATTAAGATGGTTTGACACTTTTTGAATATGCTGCGTAATATTTATATAAGACACGGAATTGACTAATCATATTGATCAAATAAGTCAATCAACGTAATTATATATATATATAATAAATGATTTTAATGATTACACCCATGCTTATATCTTCATATATACATAGGTATAATCATTTTCTATATAATATATATAGAAAAGTTTTAAAACTTGTATTATTAATAAAGATTATTTCTTTCGAATCATATTCTCATACCATAACTCAACGTTTTAATAGTATACTTTTTTATTTTGTTTTATTCTTTCTTTTAATACACATGTTTAATTGCATAAATATATTATACTTAAATGTGCATCTATAAAGGTAAAAAAGAAACTTATACATCTTATAAGATGGTTTTTTTTATAAAATCTTGTATAAAATTTATCTCGTAAAGTATTCTAACATGTGTAATATATATAAAGAAAGCTCTAGAGATGATCTTTTATACACATTTATATATTATAATAAATATATAAACAAGTTTTAAATTTGTGTTTACTCTTAAAAATGTATAGGTATACGTCAACTAGATTTAAAACTATAATAAATATCAAAGTAAAAATACAAGTATTTTATTCGCATCATGAAACATAGGAACTGAATAGCGCACAATAATAATTTAAATAATAAAATCTGTAAAAATCACACTAAGCCGCTTCACGTTACAAAAAGCATTCTTTTTTAAATATATGTATAGTATAACTTATACCATACAAATTTTATTAAGCATAGAGTTTATAGTATCAGCACGTTATCAGCTATATAAATTTATCTAAACTTCCAAGTGAATACAATTAATAACGATAGTAGATAATTTTTTTGGTCAGAAAAAACATGCTGTTTAAACAAATACAGTTATCATTTCGAGCGTAGATGTTCTTCTTCATCATCACTATAATCATCACTTAAATACTGATTGTTTTGCGAAAATTCGTAGCGTCCTGTTTTCTTTGGCGGTGGACTGTAACACAAGATACATAAAATAATTTAAAGCAAAAAACAAAACTACCAAAACCTTTATATCACCTTATTATTCTCAATTTTAAGTTTAAAAAATAATGTAGTCACAGAAATACATACATTCTGATTTTTGTTCAAAAGTTTACCTTACCTTGTCTGATCTTCATCATTATGGCTGCTGTTACTACTGTTTGGACTACCATCTCTTTTCGGACTTGCTGGTGGAGATAACGCTTGCATTAAACGCCCTTTACTTTCATTCCAAATTGTAGACTAAAAATATAAAAAGACAACATTCAATTTATATATATTTATATATATTTACATACTTATATAGGAAAAGAGTTGTACCAATCTGCCTTCTCTTCCGAACAATAAAAGAAAAGCGTCTATGAAATCCCGAGATTTCTCTTCCCATTTACTGATCATATCCATCCGTTTTTCACCAATATTTTCCATTACACGTTTTCCTTTATCTTTTAGATCATCAAACTTATTCTGCAGACGGAACTTTTTTTCCTGTACAATTTTTCTTATTATTGAACTATCTTTTATATCTTTTTGAAATGATTATAATATTATGTTTATATATATAATCTAAGTATGACACACAAATGCACTATGTTAAGAATAAACTTACATTAAGGAAAGAAACGTTGAGCTCTTTTGCACTATAACCTCGTGCTAGATTTCTCCTAACATATATATCATAATCTTTTACTATTCTCGCCACTATGTCTGAAGTAGAAACTCCTTCTGTTCTTTGCGTGGCTACAAACATACCTTTAGCTTTTAACTTGGCATAAACATCTGACCCATCCTCTGTCATATATGGTATATCATCGTGAGCAACAAAGTCAATCTACAACATTAATAGACATTAACATTTCTATGATCTACTTGTGTGTAAAACACAAGTTTTAGTTTATTTTAGAAAAAATTTAAAAATATAAGAACATATATAAGCACCTTGTGCTTTTCAATATATTCATCATGAAGTTCCCAGGGTGCATCTCGTACTACTTCATCTACGTATCTGCAATGTCTGACTGCATCATATCTCTCTAGATCTGTCATTACAGTTCTTCCTTTTTTACTATGTGTCAATTCATCATTACACACTATAGAACAAAATTATAAATGATAAATATTATATATACACACACACACACACGATTTTTAATATCTATATAGAATAAATGTTTTTACAGTAATATTTGATAAATACCTCCAACAATGAGATAGACATTTGGAAAAATGTTCTTAGCTTGTAACAGTTGCCTTGCATGACCCTGATGGAAAAGATCATAAATACCATCAGCGTAGACTCTAATTTTTCTAGCAGCTAGAAGAAAAGTATTAAATTATATATATATATATATGTTTATATATTTTGAAAAATAAATGTCTATAACAAATTATTTTTTGTTTTTCAATGATAGGTTTTAAATCTTTTTTAAGATATACCTTTACCAGCTCTTGCTTGTTTTAAAGTAATTTTTATATTATAATCACAAGCATTTCTCTCTGCAATTGCATCTGGATCATCGCTGAAAGGTGCTTCTTTACAGATAGACTAAAACAATAATATAAAAGTATATTTAATTTACTAATATACAATAATTGTTATATTTAATAATAGAACTTATATTTTCTAGTTTTAGTTTGTTCATAAATTTGTATATCAATATACAACAAATATTAATAATATTGCAAAAAGCCATTTTATGTCGTGTTTAATTATGCTTTTTGTAAAATAATTATTAAAAAATATTTTATAGAATTCAAATCCTTACAGGATAAACTGGAAAATCATTTCTAGAGCAGGATGCATTTTCTCCATTAAAATTGTTTTGATGGGATATAGTATTCAGCATAGTGTCTTCTCTGGGACGCTTCCTTGACATTTTCTTATTGCAGAATTGTTGCCATGCAGCTTTGGTTCAATTCTAAATGTAGAAAACTACTGCAGTTAAATATTATTACAATATAATGCTAAATTCTAAAAGGAAAACATATATAGAATGCATTTCTATTGTTAAATATTTAGAATACATTCTACTGGTTAAAATATAAAAGTATACTTTTGTCACAATATTTTTAATCATTATAATATATATTTTATAAACATATAACCTAACAAAACATATTAACATCATTATTATATCTTACACGTGTGTTTGTCAAACAAAATTAACTTTTGTAATACATATATAACAGGTTACAGTGTGATAACCACAATTAAATAATTGTGAATAAATAGCAAGCGCGAAATAATCCATGGCATTTTTTAAATGGAAGTTTAACGAGCAAGCAAGGAAGATCAGGATCGAGATTTCCGACCTACAGTGTATCCAGTCAACGAAAATGTCATGTAAGACCGCGCCTGCGAGCCGCGTGGCACGCACGTTTGGTAAAGAAAAGAAAAAAAGACAAGGGAGGAAAGAGAAAGAAAAAGAGAGAGAGAGAGAGAAAGAGAGAGAAAGAGAAAGAGATTGCATTGCAGTGAAAACATAAAAACAATGACATTCTTTTATCAATACATGCAAAAAATAATACGTCACGATGTGTTGCAAGCTAAAGCTAAAGTTTTATCAATTCACTTACAGCTATCGAATCGTAAATTCTGATGTTCCTGGTCGATGATAAAATATAACGGAAGTGTGATGGAACAGAAAGAAAACTGCTATCGTATTATGCGATTTTGCGCCCGAAATCACGCTAATACAATAGACGATAGTGTAACAAAGAGCGAGAAAGAAAATCAAGATTGTTGAAGCCGATAAGTTCCACGATACGACGTTGTTATTGCAGTAAGACGCTTACACATTAAACAACACAACAGATTTACTTCTCAAACAAATATTTAGGATATTTGAGCTACTCCGACCTCCTCCGACTAGTCTCTAACTATGACTGACAATTAACACTGGTGCGTCTAACAGCTGACGTTTACCACTACCACTTGCACGTCCTCGCAGTCATCAAAAGCAAGGAACCAATCGTCGTGTGGTTAATATAAGTACTATATGGCATTCTGTTTTATACCAAACGCGTGATTGGCTATGCGTCAGGACAAATTATATTTATCTATTGTTTGCAGCTGAGAACAAATCAAAAGACAACTGTTCTGTAAGAGGATTGGTCAAACAGCTAGTTAATGCGGTTCAATCGCTTTTTTCTATTTTGTTGCTTGTTTTTTTTAAACTGAAGATGTTATAAGAAAAACTAAAAAATGTACGTTGATTTGGTACAATATTTCTAATACATCTACGCACTGTTCAATGTGCTTACAATAATTGTGGGCATCTTTAAATTATAATCTGTTAAATTTTATATTATAATTTTTAATTATAATCTGTTTAAATTTTAACAAGAAAAAAAGGGGATTGTATCCGTTCTGTATTCCTAAATATTTTAACATTCCACATAATGACACCAGATGTTCTGTCACTGGAAAAGAATTTTAAGTTATATATAATTATAGTCTTAATGTATTTGTCAAAAAATCACAAATATCCTCAAAATCTGTATTAAAAACATATTCAATTTAGATAAGCAAAATGACATTGTTTAATATGATTATTTGCATATAATTCTTCTCCAAAAAAATTATATATATATATATAAATTGTAAATTTGTCAAACTCAAGAATTCTATGGTATATCTGGCATTTGACCCGCACTATTATGCATTTTAAAGATAAAACACATAACTATAAATGTAAATTACCATGTAACTGAGGTGACCGCACGTGCAAGACCGCACTCCTTGATAAATGTGCCGAGTACTGTTGTGGGCGGGGATATGGCTCGATTTCAAATTATTCACTACACTACGAAAGATTAAAACACCGCAGAAATTCTTGATCTATTTCAAGAATAGAATAAAACGTGTCGCCAGTAGTTTTCAAAGTTTATTATCAGTGCCGTCGCAGTTTTTTTCCACAACGGTATACGTGAATTGCCGTGAGTGCAATGAAAACATACGGTAGTCGCGACTGAAATCGGGGTAGAGCAAGAAGCTAACGGTGACGTAACATCGGATGATCGCCGGCGTCATGTGTGTGTCCGACATGACACATTATCGGACACATGAGTGTATGTGTACATATACTCATCAAGAAAATATGAATATACAGCATGACTCATAAAAACACAATCGAGTGATTACAAAGCTGAGATTTATTTGTGAATTAATAATATAACTTTAAAATAATCTCTATAATTATATAAGAATTATGTATAAATGTTTTTACACTGATTGTGTGTGTAATTTTTATTCAGCTTACTGTCATAAATGTGTTGCATGAAAAACTCAAGAGTGATTTTCATATGTCTTGAAAATTGCATGCTAATTGCACGTGTGCAATTGTAAAAGATGGTGTTTATTATTTGCAAAACAGTTATCAAGGCAGTGTCTGCTGAATATCAAGAATACATACAATCGAGCAATTCAACTTTTTGACAACTTTTACACCTGTTTGTCGTTTATATTTTGACAACATATATACAAATGCAAATGTTTATTTGTTACTTTTACTTTTCTCTATAGATCTCTGTTTAAAAAAAATCATTATTCAAAGAATTTATGTATGTGGTAAAAGTAGCTGCAAAGATCTTACATTACAGATAAATTTTCTTTCTATAAAACTGTTTTTAATAGTCGTAGATATCAGATCATGTAGCATAAAATAAATTAGTAATAAGGGGATTGTTCAAACAAGTTGTTTTACTCAGTTTTCTTTGTTTAATATTAATGTTTTCCTATCGCGTGTTAACATCAATCGAAAGAAACGTAATGCGTAGCATTAATTATCAATTAGTTTCATGTTAATTTACCTAAGCTTCTACATGTCATTCTTTTATTTTCGAGCAATATTAAATTAGTTGCATATGTTTGAAAAAATTACAGCTAAAGAAATACAATTAAATATAAAGTAACTGTAAAATTACAAGAAAAATTGTAATCAATATTTCATACCTTTGCTTTTGCTTTTCTATTCAAAACATTTATTAGATCTTATGTTACAGCTTTATAATGATCATTAATCTAAGACGATATTCACAATCGGATCTTAATTTAAGATCGTCTTATTTTCGTATGCTTTATACGCATATGAACATACACAAATTAGACGATCTTATTTTTTTTTTTCAATAAACAACCATGAATATCACCTCCAAAAGTTTTTAAAGCTTCATTACGTTTCATTCAAAAGGCATTCGTATACCTCAACATTACATTATTGCGATATTATAATTAAATAACATCTACGGGATATCTAAGTTTAATAATAAAAATATCTATTATAAATCACAATGATTTTCGCTTCATGGCTACACTGGATAGAATTTCGCTTCTCTACGAAACTCTAGTCTATTTCATGTTGAATTTATTATTTTGACAAAACAAAAAAATATCTTGAGAATATAGATACAATTTAGGAAAAAAACTATTCTATAATAAAATCATAATTGATTATGTTTATATAAAAAAGTTGTATTTTGTATTTGAACTTTACAGTTCGCTGTTTCGAGTAATTTAACATTGTTCGGCTTTCAATGGCGGAAAATATTAGTTTTTACTCAACATAATATTTTTGAAGTTTTTAATTAATCGATCGTGCAAAAAATGTATAAACATTATGTCTAAATAAATATTAAGTTTAAAATAGTTTAAGAATTTGTTTTATATACTAATTTCCCCAAGAAATTTGTGTCATGAGTTCATTCAATTTTATAAAATGTCTTTTGAGTTAAGTCAGCGACACGATGCATTTATATTTATTAGATCGCTTGCATACTTCTATACTGCTTATCTTGCCAAAACTTATGCTGGCTATGCTGCTGGATTTCCGTAATAAATCGAAAGTAGTTCAAAAATCGAGGTACAGCTGTTCAGCCAACATGAAAATTCATACTGTAAGGCCAAGCCTTACAGTAGCAAGACTCTAGCAAGACTTGCAACACTTTCTGTACTGTTATTTACACGGTAGCAAGCAAGCAAATCCTAGCAATCTAACAGAAACGCAATGTGTGCTGCTGGCTTTAATCTCACTTATAGCAGCAGTGTAAATTAGGTAATAAACAAATTTTCAAAAATTTTTAACATTCCTTGATAACAAAAAACTGCGAGAATCTGATAAGAAAGTACATACTCAACACGTAGGAAATAATATATGAAACACTTAAAATATATATCTGCTTATACGTTCGATAGGTATAATCTAACTACCTAGAATTTCTGATGTGATTTCCTCTGAAGATTGATTAACGCGATGGTATTTATTATATTCTTTTTTAAATTTATATTACGATAGAGCACGCACAGAAATTCAACTTAGCGCGCTCAGTGCCTCGTGTAGTGCATGTTGCTGTTCTGCTGTCAATTGCATTATAGTTGCTTGAAACATAGTCTCATTATTCTGAAAAAGATATTATCCATTGTTAGAAAACTGCATAAATATAAATGAGAATTACTATCAAAACTTCTATCATATTTCGATCTACCTGTATTTCTCTAACGATACTAATCATTCTAGACATGACAGGATTGTCAGTAGGCACAGCTTTTCTAAGTAGCGCTTCGGCGAAAAAGCTTATGAGTCGGGGCAAATGTGCATTATTTCTTCCTAATATCACTGCGTGGTTTGCTTCAATCAAATCACACAGATATCCGTAAACATGAGGGGCTTCATCTTCATCTTCGGTAACTGGTAGCCAAGTTAACCTGCACAGAAAGTTTATTATGAAAACAAATTTATTAAATGTTAATTCACGCTTTTTTTTTTAAATAAACACAACAAAGACTTACTAATAAACTTAGAACTTACCAATGTGGAAGAATTTCATCAACATTGATTGCTTTATTATTATACTTAAGAATTTTTGTTACTGCTGAAATAGCATTTTCAGTGGAATTGATGTTCCCTGCCGATCTAGATTCAGGATCATTAATAACTTCTATTAGTTTCGGTATGGCTTCCGCACATGCTTGTGCAAAACCTTCTCCGCCAAACTGGCCTAAAACTCCACATCCATAAGCTGCCGCTTGTCTAACTTCGGGAGATTTATCAGTAACGTATTGAATCATCGGTCGTAGGAAAAGTTCTTGATATTTCGCACACTCAGGTCCTCCAAATTCTATTATGTCATCGAAGACACACAAGGCCCATTGATGATCCGCCCAAGGTCTTTCGGGACTGAGTAATTTTACAAAATGTCCACAAATCTGATCAAAATATGGAAAAAACGAAGTCTTGTAAGTCGCAAACAATGCGTGTAAAATGTCAGCAATTTTGCTGAGGGTAAATACGTCCTCATTGTCTTCGTCGGCAAGTTGTTCTTCAACAACCTATAATCCAATAAATGTATGTAAATATATGAAAGTTATATAAAGCAAAACTGTGAAGAATTTATAGTCGAGTAATTACCTCGTCATAGTCTTCGTCCTTTCGTTTTTCCAGTCTAGCAACGGCTCTCTCAAAATGATCATTAAGTAATTTGTCTAAGAGTCGTAAGAGTTCAGTCATATGCGGTAGACTCAAACAACCAGTACCCAGTGTTTCGATACATTTTGCTAACGAGGCCAAAAGTTCCACCAATACTTCACACTCTGGCTCTGTATCAATAGCTTTCAACAGATCTGGGCAGATATAAGCCCACATACCTTCTAAATACTGCGAACCTAAATATTTAACACGCATATATTAACATAGAATTTATATAACATATTATACAAAAGAAACAAACGCGTGATAAGAGAAAAACGAGTTTTGTTTAGAAATAAAACTATTTATATAATAACCTTTTATTTTAGCGCAGTCCAAGAGATACGGCAGACTTGCCGCGGCAGCAACTCTAACACCATCGTGGAAATAAAACTTTAACATCGGCACCATCAATCGTACTACTTCTTCGGCGTAATCCGCAAAGCCTTCTTTCAATTCTCGCGCATAACAAACCAACATCTCGCACGCAGAGGCTTTATCTTCCAAACCTGCTGTTTTAATTCCAAAATTTTGTTGTTCTCCTAGTGAAACAAATTGCCAATCAAGATCACTTTCAATGCCTTCCATGTCTTCATTATCTAGTAATGCAACTTCTGGCTTCATAGCAGCAGTTCGTAATACAGGTCCCATCACCAGCGGTAAGTACTGCTCAAATTGTTTTCCTGTAGAGAGACAAAAATACAGAAAATAAAATTATACATTTTAGGAAGTTTCTGTATTTCAGAAACTGCAATTATTAAAACAACTTCTTGTATGTTCAGAATCTGTTTTATCTTACCAAGAATTTTACAAATTCTTGCCCAAGCAGATATAAGATAACTGGTTTGTGGATCATCATCCGGAAGATCACCTTCTGAATGCGTCTTCAATAACATATCCATAACATCGCTAGCATCGGCAATAAACTGTTAAAATTTGAACGATTTAAATGGCAATAAATTTATCTTCTAAAAAAATAAATAAATAAAGCAAAACAAGTCAAAATTTATCAATTACTTTTTCTGGACCAACAGCTAGACCTATAAGACTGACACATTCGATAGTTTTGCCTCGTAACATTTTGTGTTCTTGTTGATTCGCATTTTTAATAATGTACTTTAAACAAGGCATTAATCTGTCATAGTAAGTTACGAATTGTTCTTCACAAGTATCAGCAACTGAAGCGATTGTTGTGACAACCTGTATGGAGACAGATACGTATATAGCGCGAAATACATGTAAATTTTATATTTAAATTCTATTTTTTTTCAAAACTATAGTTTATATATTTTACGATTAATTATGATTCAACATACTTGTTCAATCACGAGCTTAGTCCCTTTTTCTACCAATTCTTGAAACTTAGCAGTTAATATAGATTCAAGTTTGCCCATTATAGCATCGAGATATGGCGTCAGAATATGTTTCGGACATTCTTCACTGAAATTGACAAGAGCAGCACCGGCATGCGCTTGAACTCTAGGATTTTCGTTATCGTCCAACACCATCAATAATCCAGGAATGACTTTATCATGAAACTTCTTTTCAAATATAGGCGAAAAATCCGTTGACATTTGTCCTACAGCATTGCAAGCGGCGTATCTTACACGAGGATGCTAAAGAAAAACAATATATTTGTTCTGATCTCTTTATATTTATATAAAAATGTGTATATAGTTAAATAGAAATTTTTATATTTGAAAATTATAGCTGATATTCATGATCAAATCTTATATTTAAGATTGTCTTAAGATACGTCTTAAGTACTTACTGGATCTTGAAGATATTGTATAACACCATCCATTATTTGTGGTAAAAGATCTTGCATTTGTTTATGGCACCCTTCACCAACAGCTGATATAGCCATGAGCGCTGCATGTCTAAATAAGAAAAATATATATTGTTTTTACTTTCTTTACTACTTTTTTGCAAAACTTATTTCTATGTAAAAAGGAAACAGAAACATAAAAATTATTAATAAACATTGAAAAAACTGTATGTTTTAAAACTATAGCAATTATACAGAATAATTGCCAACTCTCTTTTAAACATCCAACAAGAAACTCAAATTCCAACTGCTAATACAGCAGTGGAAAAGAGTTATCTTGATGGTTTACTCTATCACAGAAGTAACGCAATTACTTACATAAGAGTATGTAACTGCTGACTTTTCTGTGACACTGTTAATTATATGTATTTATATGTACAGTTATATATTAAACATCGTATATAAAATATAATATAAAATATAGTATAACACCATATACCTGTATTTCCAATCACTGTTATTTAACATGGAAGGTATATTTTGCACAATTTGTGGGAGCATAGTTTTACCTCCCAAACCGCACGCCAATCTATCTAAAGCGCTTTCAGCAACTACATTATTACTATCGTTATCTTCTTCAATAATTTCATCAGAGAAACTCCATTTTTCGTCTTCTTCTAAATCAGTCATCATTTTCAGTACCAATGGCACTAACGACGAGATATATTTTCCACCAATTTTTCGTACCATCGCTGGTGCGGTTTCTGCCAAAGTTACCAAAACTTCAAGCGCTAACTGCCTCCAGGAATCAGACATATCTTCATCGGAAAATACAGTCATGCACATTTGCATTATATTATCTAATTGTCCCCTGAGAAATTTTGGTGTAGTTTCAGCAAGATCTATTAATACTTTTAAAAGAGCATCATCGTCTTGCTTTTCTATAGACAACGCAGTTACTTGTACAAGCGCTGGAAGTAGCTCAACAAAATGTTTGTGTATATTTTCTTCTTTCTCGTGTAATGCTATGAATGCTCCAATAGCTCTTACTGCTTGAAATCTGACCTATGCGGCAGAAACAATCGCAACTTTATTAGTTTCTCTTTCTTTTCGAAATAAAAAAACTTAGTAATTTAAAAAATATATTCAATTAAGAGGGAAATTATTAATGTAAAAATTACACCTAAAATTTTGTATGCCCCGTATCTGTCTGTAAATTAGTACTTTACAAGTTACAGTCATCAGAAAGCACATTTTATAGTTTTGGAAGAATTATGTGACGAGTAATTTAATTTTGTTATAACTCGTGTATCTGTCTTCCAATAGACTTAATAAAGACAAATAAAAATTGCATATTACCTCATAATTTGCCATATCTAGAACGGATTGGTGTAACATTTGTTTTATTAGATCGAGATAAGTTGCTTGTTGATTTCCGAATACACCTGGGACGGATCTATGTAAATAAATTTTACATTCATTAATTTTTACTTGGCTAAGCAAACACTATTTCAAGTGAATTAAAATTGAAAGGATCTTACGTGAACATACGAAGTGAACTTTCTTTCAATGCTGGTACCGGACTATTTGCACACTGAAATAGGAACTGCAGAAATTCTGGCCATTGATTGTTGCCCTCTTCATCTATTAGATTCCTGGCAACTTCAGCCACAACTTCACAGATTTTGCGTCTTATAGTTTCTAACTGTTCATTTTGGACTGACAATAAAAGTTGTTCTTTTAACTGAACTTGAGCTTCTGGTGGAATCTGAAAAATGTATCAAATCTATTTTAAACTGACCTTTGACTTAAGATATCTCCAAATAGAATGTGATAAAAAGTTCCAAAAGATATAAATAGTAATAATGTGTGACAAGAATATTGCAAAAATGTGTTTATTCTCATATAAAACAAAAAAAAATCTTAATAACCACCTTAGGATAAAAATCCATAAATTCTGAAGAAAATAGGCGACGCAGTAGTACTGCTGCCATTGTCCGCACTTCTTCTGCGAGTGAGCCATTGCAAATAGTACTTAAAAGGTATGTCACCTTACTTTCCACTGGAAGATTATTATACGCATCCTAAATAATTCCAAATAATCAAAAGTTATTTTTCAATTTTTTATTATGACAAGTATTTTTATAAAGTACAATAGAGCATCATTTAACAATATCTATAATTAGATAAGCATATGTCTTTGTCCATTGTTACATTGTAAATAGAAGAAAGAAAAAAAAATTTATATATAAATATAATGTCTATATAGATACAAAAATCACAATTAATTTTATTACACAACAAAATTAAACTTATTTTGATACGCAGTGCGTATTGTAACCAGCACACGTGAATATTCGGCGAATTACGTTCGACACGTGATCGGGCCGTGAGTCAAGGTAAAAGGCAAAACGTGTATGTGTGCATATGTGTGTATATATATATATATGTACATATTTATATATATATATATATATATATATATAATACACATAGACAGGGAGTATAAAAGAGAAAAAACGTAAGTCGTTCAAATCAAAGTGTAATCTAATTACACAATCGTCAAATTGGTAAACGAATAAGGGCAACACGTGTGCGGTCAGTTTTACAGCTATCGCCAGAAATCGAGCAAGTACTCAGCGTAGGCGGGAAAACTGGATGCGTCCTTTGGCGAAGCATACAGCGAACTTTGCTACGCGAAGCGCACAAGACGCACGCGCGTGTGACAATACTTTTCACTCAGGACACATTATGCATATCTCGTTGAACTCGAGTCTCGTTATCTAAATTCACCCGAGAAATTCGCGAGTTGCGCGCAATGACGGACTCAGCACGCGCGATGTCCGCATGCAAGACACCATTTTGGATTTTTTTCTTGGTCTTCTCACGCGAACAGTCGCCACACGCGATCGAAATTCGTTGAATTGTCTCGCGACGTTCGTTCTCACCGACTATTGCAAACGACTGGTTTTCACCCGATCAAGAGACCGCGCACGCGGGCTGCCGGCGTAACATCCACATGCGAGGTCTTGACAACACGTCGGCAACGTGGTTCGAATGTGATTGCGACATGTTGCAAAGATTCGCGGTCTCACATACAATTGCATCTGCATCGGGCGTCGCGACAAACCGATTCTACATACCTCCGCTTGAGTTCGAACATCATTATCTGTGCTGAGGAGTGTATTCAAAAGCTGTTGAAACTGACCAAGATCCACCGCCATTGTCGCCGAACGAATAAATCTCTGAATCAACGCGCACTGACTCGAGCGATCGTCGTTTGATCAAGTGCCGCCATCTGTCGCGGAATGAATGGCCGCGTTCAGCAGAACCAGAGAATAGATAGAAGACTGAGAGCCAAAGCTATAAAAAATACTGTAATAGCTTTTCCGCTGTGTGCGGAAGCCAGCGCTATGTCCACAGGTGGTGCACATTGGCAACTACGTAGCCATGTCCACGATCGACTTGGTCAGTACGTACGTACGTCATCAAACTTGGACATGGTTCTATTTCGTGCTGTATCGATATTATCGCCGTGCACTGCAAATTCGAGCCGGCCATCACTGAGATAATTATCGTACATTATTTGTGAATTAATTGCTTTTTTAAAATCTGATATTGTCACGGTTTTGGTCGCACAAAATTACACATGTATATGTGTGTGTGCTGTATATTTTTTAACCATACCAAAAACAGTACATGTTACTGCATCTGACAGTCCGCAAAGTGGGACGGAAAAATATACACACACTTTTACATATTCTCTAAAAATAAATATACAATTGTGTAACACATGGTCGTGGTTCTACTTACTATCATGTTATATATTCTTACAAGTTTTAATTACCAATTCCTGATAATTTAGGAATAAGATAAGTACGGTAGTGGCTATTCATCAATTTGCGAAAATGCGAAATCATAGATAAAAACCCCGCATAGATTTGTATCTCACTCGCGGAACTGCAAAACATCCCGTTGTAACACATCTGTCGTTATATATGGCAATTTTACGTTTTTACACGCGTGACGTTCGCTGTTAGCCGCGATCAGTTGATTTATCACAAAAGATATTACAGAATAAACTTTTCAACACGTGTATGTATGTACACGCGTATATTTGCACATCAAATGCGTTTTTATTCTATCTTTTATATGTACCGCGCTTGCAAAAATCAACGAATCTCTAATTCAAATAATTTTGAAAAAATTTATTACAACATATACATGATCGCAATATAATGCACTGAAAAATTGGTTGTTTGTATCGTTCGTAAAAAAACATGAAATCTTATAGATACATTAAAAAAATATAATGAAAGAATGCGTAAAAACTATGATGGTTTACGAACGAAATCTTGGCACGCCTGACATGTTTCTGAACAGTGAAATTCAACTTATGAAATTTCGGCACGCGGACTTGAATATAACGATTATATATGTACAATTTGTATGAAAAATGTCTTATATAAATTATTGAACAGTAATATTTGTGCGCGAAGATTATAGTAAGTATAGATTCATCGTGGCAATATTTAAAAAATGCTACATTATTTTTAACAATTTTACATTATCCGTTCGCGCTTTGAATAAGGAAACAAAAAATGTCACTTTTGCTCGCGCAGGAAGTTGAAATTTAATTTCAGCAGCTTAAGAAGGTAAATTTGAGGATTAAAGACCAAGATACAGGAAGGATATGATTACGCAGAAGCGCTCGAGCACCATCCACTCATTTGCAACGTGCCACATCGCACTATGGCAGTCTATAGGAGAATGATAGATGAGCTAACTATGCTGCAAAGCGAGCTTCAGCTTTTTGCCAAAATAATCTCAGACAAGGATTTTCGACGTGGTGCCGTGGTCCGCCGAGTATGCGATAATAGCATTCGCGCGCGCGCGATTAATGCGTTATTACGCGCACCACCGACACCGTCGTCCTTATCGTCGTCACGCTGCTGTTATCATTGTCCTGTTTAGCTTTAATTATTCGTCGCGCCCTACAAGCTAAAGATGAGGTAGCTGCGCATTCAGAGAAGTTTTGTCAGTCATCTTAAGCCAATTCTCAGTGAGTTATCTTCATAAATTTTTAGAGAAAGAACTATCAAGTGCGTTTATATGTGTAATACGAAGAGAGATCAAACGTATGAAGCATTATTAATTAAAGTCGACTGTTATACAAAGGTGATAATGTACTCATCGATGTGAAAGTTATTTGTGTCCTTCTATATGTTGTAGATTCTCTTCGACGGTTTGCGACTCAAGACTATTGTCTAAAACGCATTCGTTTCGATTCAGTCGCTTGTTGAGCGCGCGCAAATTTGTTTTTGCAAAATTGTACTTTTCCAAACCACTGTTTAACGCGTTTTCAACGTTACTTTTGAATCTTTCGTCCAACACCGCGATGTAATCATTCATTCGCGTCAATGCGTCCTGCAAACGACTCTGCAATCCCGTGTTTGTCTCTTTCAATCTTTCGTTGGCACATCGCAGATCATTCGCTTTGAGCCGAAGATTGAAGTTCGACTTCCTCGAAGCGGCGAGCTCATCTTTTAAGGCCGTCCTCTCGGATTTCAGTTCATTCAATTCTTCCTTCAACATCTCGAATCGTGACCTCAGCGCCGTCTTCTCGGTTCTCAGATTCATCAGTTCGAGTTTCAAAGCCTGAATCTCGTCCGTCGCTGTACGAAGGTCGATCTTAGTTTTCTCGCTGTCCGTCCGACTGGAATCGAGACTGCCACGCAGAACATCTACTTCCAGCTTCAGCGCCCTATTCTCGGCCACGATCCGATCGATATCGACTATCGTGGAATAATCTGTTTGATCTTTGTATGTCTTTGGAAAATCATCGGAATAATCGCTCATCTTTTTCTCGTGATCGATATCTACGATCTGAAATTTTCTCAAGCGCGGATCGATGATTTCTTCGTTATTAAGTCTATTCGTCGAAACCAGCGGCGAATCCTCCGATCTGTCTTTTGTGCGAGCAAGTTCCATCGTAATCCCGGAGTTTTCGAACCTCAAATTCGCCCGCTTTAGTTTCAAAGCCTTATTGTTGGCTCCCGAGCTCTTTAGTTCAGCCTTCGGCGTGTCTTTGATCTTCGCTTTGTTATCACGGCCGGCACATGTATCAGATTCTACTTTGAGTTCTGTTTCGCCGTCCCGCCGCTCCTTGCCAATTTCAACCTTTACGTTCGTACGCACGGCATCCGAACAATCCTGCTTGTATGTAATCTCGTTACGAACGTCCGCGAATACGCGCACGTCCTTCTCAGGTTGGTCTCGCATATCGATCTTTCTTAAGCGATTTCTTAAGCATTGATCGTTATTTTCGCCGTGCGACGCGTACTTGGCGCTCTGGGTTCCCAACCGATCGCCACCAAGCATTCTGCCGACACTCGCGTCGTCTCTCTCCGGATTCATTTCGCACTTTCTCTCGTCGCAGATAACTCGAAGAAGAGCGTTTTGCGCTCTCGCTTCGTCATTATCGACTCTTGATTTATTCAATTCCATGGAAAGATATTCATTTTCCGCTCTCGCTTTATTCAACCGCTCTTGCAGAGCGACGTTCTCATCATCGAGCTCATTAATACGCGTCGCCAGCTCGTTTTTTTCATTCAACAGCATTCGTACGCGGTTCTCAGTCTCGGTGTGCCGTACGGACAGCGTATCCAAATCGCCGACGATTCTCGAGTTCTCTGCTCGCAGACGCGCCATTTCTACGCCCGCGTCATCGAGCTCCGCTTGTGTTCGCTCCAGCTCCGACTTGAATTTCTCCGCGGCATATTTCTCGCTATCGGCTGTCGGCTCCTCCTTTAATCTTTCTTCGGATCCAGCACGTTTGTTGTAAGCCTCGTTCGCGCTTATTTCGGCTTTAGTTGACTCTTTCGCTTCCAAATATTCCGATTCATCCGTCTGCTTTGGCGGACAACTCCGCGAATAACGCTCGCCATTATCTCGATCGTTCTCTTTCTCTTCTGAACTTTTCAATTTGTCCGGTCGTACTTTTTGGTTGCCAAGTATCTCAATTATACTTTTCAGTTTCACATTTTCGACGGAAGCGATCTCAAGTTTCATCCTCAGCTCTTCCACCTCAGTTCTGAGGATTTCCGCCAGCGCGTCCCGTTGGGTAATAATATTCTCAATTTCCTTGTCTCTCTCGCGGAGAATATTACGCATCCCTTCCGCTTCCCCTAATAGCGTCTCTTTGTCATCGTGAAGGCTCTGCAATTTTTGTCTCACCGCATCAATTTCGGTTTTCATCAGTTGCACTTCCGTGACGCGTTGCTCGGAACGTTCGCGTTCGCGCGACAGCGTCGATATCTCTTGTTCCCGTTTCATTATGTCCTCGCGCAAACTATCGCTCTCCTCGCGCATAATGGCAATAATCCTCTCGTACTTTTTACGATCGCAGTTCAAAGTCGATCGCACGCTTTCGCATTCGCCGTTCAGCGCGTTCTCACGCTCCGTCTTCTCCGCCAATTCCAATTTCAAACGCGCGACCAAAGTTTCGAATTGTTCGATTTTCTCGCGTAAACTCGTTCGATCGTCGAAAAATTCAAGATTCTTCACCTTACAGCACATTCGCTCGATCAAGTTCTCGAGTTCTTCTATTTTTTCCATCTCGTTCACGTTAATCATGCCAAACGGAGTCTGTTTTACAACGGCGATTACCGCGGCCGATTTTCTCACGATGTCTTCGAGCTCCACGATTTTCGTCGTGTATTGCGAGCCGCTGACATTCCCGATTCCGCAATACTTATCATCCATCGGTTTTATCTTCGATTTTCCAATTTCGCTGTCGAGTTTCTTTAAGAAATCGTTGAATAACGAGGCTGTTACCAAATACTTATCGTACGGGGCATTGTCGCTCGTTGATCGCTCGTCTAACAACGCGTTCGATCGTCGGAGCTCCACAAACAGCACTTTCAGGTTCACTCTCAAATCGATCACTTTCTTCATGTATCGCAAACAATCTGGATCGCCGGCGACAATGATCGTCTCGCGATCACTCTTCGAATTGTTCCTCAAATCATTTATCAAGTTCTCCACGTGTCCGATAACGTCCGGACTATCTGTGACGTCGAAATTCTCGCTGACGCTATTCGCATTTTCGCGGATAACTTTCAACCGGTCCAACTTGCTCATCAATTGTTGCACAAGTTTGTTCAATTTGCCAATCTTCTTGCGATATTCCGCGCTATTGCCGCATTTGGAGCGCAGTATGGCTTTCAGCCGGTCTAACTTGTGATGTAAATTTTTATTTTTCGTCTTAAACCTGTACAGATACTCGTTGACGTTCACGAGCTCCTCGGACAGACTAACTACCGTTTCGACAATTTTACCGATCGCGTTCGCGAACACCGCCTCGATCGTTCGATCGCTCATCGCAAACTTCCTCAGCTTGTCTTTGAGTTGATTGAGTGCGACACTCGTCTCGCAACTGTTCTCGGCCTCTTTTTTCGAAACACACTGGATCTCGTTCAAGCGTTCCGTCTCGCTCAAAAATCCATCGCCGATTCTGATAATCTCGTTCCTTATTTCGCAGACGCTGATACGCGCGATATCTTCTTTGGTTTTCGTCAAAACTTGCCTCAGGCTCGTCACTTCATTCTCCAAAGCGTCGTTCGTCTGCTCCAATCGGCTAATCTCTGCCTTCTGATGCACGATCAAAAGATCGTTTTGCTGATTATCATTTCCATTGTTGTCATCCGCGCGCAGAGCCATTTTCATTCGCCAGATATTGCTCTTTAGTTTCGCGCTGTCGTTCCGCCATTCCTTTATCTGCTGCATCGCATTGTGCAGCTTATGTAACGTTGCTGCAGCTCTTTTGGCAATTCTTATCTTCTCCTCGATAACGACATCAAAAGCGATCACTGGCAGATATTTGTCGAGATATTCGTCGCTCATCATTGTATTTTAGATTGTATTAAGTTGACATAAATCTATAATTGTATTTTTTTTAATCGAAAATGATAAAAAGGTTGCTAAATAATACTACTTCATAAAAGAATGTTAATATTTACATGATCATCATCAATATATTTCTATCATTAATTATTTATATAACCTTACTTTTATTAATTAATTAATTAATTTGTGAAAATGATGTTAATTTGGTGTTAACTTTATGTGTGTTGCTTACAAATTTGTGCCATGTGATTTTGATAGAAATTTAATTCATAAAAAACAATACTTGACAATTTTTCCATGTTGGTGAGCCATAAAAGAGTGAATGTGTACGCGCGAATGTAAAAAAATCGATTTTCTCATGTGCGTAAGAAAAATATAAGCACGTTTTTTTTTTACTGAGTGCATAAATTCAGCACGCACGTTCCATCGAAACGTCTGCAAAGTCGCGCAATAATATATCTGTATTTATTATATGTCTCGCAAAAACTTGCGCGTTGTTTCTTTACACCGATTCGATTAGTAAAACGCTGATTTTGCAGCGACTAACGCGGCGAACACCAAGCAAAAAGGGAGCGCAAAGTTTCGCAAAGTTCGAAACCCTAGCTCCAGCGCCCTGTGTTTTCTCCTCCTTCCTTTGCAATTACCGCGCAGATTTAATTGATGACGGGCCCTCTCGATAAGTTCTCGAACAGAACCGAACCGTGGTCCAAGTACTCTCGAAACTCTCGAAACTTAAGAAGCGTTCAGTATCGCTGCGCCTCCGGTCCCTCAATATCGGAACACCTAATAAGACTGTTCTAACGAGGACACTGCACCGAGCATACAGCGCGCAATTCAATTATAGCGACCGCTTAATTATGTGGGCCGTACGTAACCAGTACGCGTACTTCCGGTTTCTCTAGATACACGCAAACTTCGCACGAAGCGGAAGTTCGTTGAATAATGCGCGTGTCTCAATGTCTCTCCATTCGAAAGCTGTCATAAGCTACCGATGATAGTTTCGTATTACAGACAATTCCCGAGAAGTGAGATCGAAATTCCCGATATAAACTTGGACACACTGTGTCAGCACGTGTAGAATCTTATCTTCATTATTTATACATCGAAAAGACGCGTTTTTTTCTTCTTCTCATTTGTTATCTCGAGAAACTTAAATTATTCGACACTTCCTCGCATTATTAATTCAAGTTGTATCGATCATATGACGTTCCGTTAAACTCGCCGTTCTTATTCCAAAAATGCATGACCGACATTTTTTTTAATACGAACTTCCTGTGCGAGGCACGTGCAATTTTCACACATATAAGATTTTATCTGACGTCGAGTGTTTTTCGCAACTAATAATAATGATCGTATTTATGTCGCGTTACACCACGTTGCAGATTATCCACAACTTGCACGATCTGAATTATAATATTATGTACCTTGACATATATATCTTTACACGATAATGTTCGAAAAAGTTTCGCGTCAAATTATTAGATGTCGAGTAAACCGAGTAAACTCAGCGCATATTCTATATATCGAGCGCTTCGAGACAATTGTGGTGACAATTGTAAAATTATACATGAACGTGTCAAAGATAGTCAAACAAGCCATGCAAAAGAAAGGTTAAGCGTGGTCCAGAAAATTGCATCAGAATCTGAAAAATTGACCAGGTCATGAACGATCAATACGCACCGCCGTTTTGTTCATGCGAATGCCATGCAGCACGGCCGCAAACACCGATCGAATCGCCGCCGTACTGTTGCTGCGAATATAACCCTTTCAACGACAATACGAGAGAGTTGGAGATCTATGATTTGTCGTTCGCCTTGCGAAAACTCACAATAATGAAGTGCCAGATGAAAAAGTGGCGCATAGAGAGGCTGCAACTCGAGAGCGAAAATAGGTCTCTGAAACAAGCCCTACGATCATTCGGTATCGATGTTCCACTTTATAAGCGAATTTTTCTTTCTTCTTTGCTCTTAGTACGCTACTTTTTTTTTGTGTGTACGTATGTGTGCATATGTTGGCTGCCACTACTGGAAATCTATAGCGTGTGACGTGTAGTATAGATTTTTAGTACTGCCAGTGAATATCGGAACGCACAGCCTTTGTGTGTGTTCAAGCCACGCGAAGAGAATAATTTTAGGGCAGTGCTTTTTTTTGGCGCGCCATGTTCCACTTACGGAATGTTTTACATAGAAGGTTCCACGGTAGAATTTATTTTACATAAGTCAGTCGCGTCGCTATTTTGATCGAAAAATGTCGAGTGCAGGATATTAAATGATTTGATGAATGAATTATCATTTTTAAGAATTTCATTTTTAGTTTTTAATTCCGTATAATTCTTCCGGAATGTTTTTTCTCGGTCGTCGTAAAAAAAAAGAGAGTAGGATTACGAATATATTTCCGACGGTCAAATGATTTCCATACAGGTGCGAAGCTTGACGAGGTATTGGGCCCTGATCCCCTGCTCGTGCATTACCGCGAGGAAAACGAAAGACTGCAGAATGCAAATGAGGGACTGACGGAAAAAGTTCGCAACCTCGAGGAGAGTCTCGCCGAACGAGATTGCTGCGACGATCCGTGTGAGAAAGTTAAATACGTGAGAGAGAAAATAGCGGCGCTGAGAGAACGTTTCGCCGACGAGAAAAAACAGTACACAATTGCCAATTGACTATAAAATGTCGCTTGCAGCGTATTTCTCGTTGCGTATCATTTTGTTAAACGATAGAGCGTTTTAAGAGCGGGAAAGGAAAATGCAAAAAAAGACAAAAAAAAAAAAAAGTAAAGAAAATTCTCCGCAAAGATTAATAATCGGAACGTTATATTGCCGCGAGATAATTAGCATATTAATTCTGTTTTACGCTTTGTATCTAAGCTTGCGTACCTAATTTTAAAAGAGAAATCAATCACGGTTCATTTGCTCGCGCATAATAGTAGCGAATCATCCATCTTCATTAAACGCGGAACGTCAATATAATTACGTTGCAAACTGTTGATATCGCGGTAGAATGCGAGATACGATATCGCAGCTGAAGCTGAAACTGGCGAAAGCCGAGGAGGATAGTTCCTGCGCGGCAGTAAACCGTTTGAGGGCAAAGCTTCGCGAGTTAATGAAAGATGGTCAGAAGGCCGATCAACAGGTGCCCATGGTTGTCGAGAGATCAATGCAGACATTAGCGGATCTCTCAAAGAGCTACGAGGATCTGCGAATAGAGAACGAGCGTCTGCAGACCGAGCTCACGCAAATTCGCCGTTCGATGGAGGAAGTTGCCGCGTCGTTTCAGGAAGGCACTGTCGTTCTTCCGTCCGCAGACGAGGAATCGATAGACACATCGTCACTATTGACTCAACTGAGAAACTGCGAAACACTTCTCGCCGTATGTAGAATGCAATTGGACGAGAAAACGGCGTACGCGGAAACTCTATTAAGTGAACTCGAAGTACAAAAAGCGTCTGTCGCCGCGTTGGCTTTAGATTTGGATCGAATGACTGCTAGTTACGAAGTTGTCATGAACGAGATGATTGAAGCGAAAAAAGAACTAGAAGGAAAAGAGGAAGAACCTGAAGAATTTGAGGAACCTGAGGAGCTTGACGATAAGGCATGTTGTTTTGTTATAATGTTTGCAGTATAATTTGCGCGATTTAATATTAATAATATTATAAAATAAGTAAATGAATGTTTTATGACAATATAAAGACTTTTGTTTAATCGAGATGAGACAAATGTCAGAATACGTGTTTATATCTGTTTGATTCTCTCTCTCTCTCTCTCTCTCTCTCTTTCTATGTTGCAAACTCCAGTATGCATGGCAATTGGACGTTTGTTTGTAGATTACGAAGCTTCTTGGCAGCCTGCGGCGCTCTGAACTGACTGTGCTAGGTATGAGCAAGTTGCAAAGCGAGATCGAAGATATGAGGTCCCAACTGCATAATCTCGAAGCAGAGAGAAAAGAACTTCTCAACGAATTAGAGATCATGAAGGGTATGGCGTCCGAGAGAGATCTCAATGATCGAATCATCGAGCTATTAGAGCAAAAGAAGAAAATCAAAGATGATTGCGCGGCAAAATTGGCGGTGGCGCAGGAGACGATCGATACGTTTGTAGCACAGGAAACAATTCTCAAGAGAGAAATCGAAGGGCTAAAAGTTCGCGTGGAAGAGCTGGAGATTTCTCGAGAAGTGGAGATAGATCACAAAGATGAAGCGATCGAACGTGCCGACGATGACGAATTAATACGCAAGATACAAGAAATGGAGGATGAGTTAGAGAAGCGAGCGGCCGAAACGAATCAATTGAAATTAGAAAGAACAGCTTTGAAAGACGGTCTCGATAAACTGCTCGAAGAAATAGATAGGCTGAAGATTGAGAACAGTCAACTAAAAGACGAAATTGTTGTTGTTAAAAGCGAAAGAGAAATTTTGACAGCCAAAGGAGAAAGCTTGAAGTCTGAGAATAGTCTTCTTAAAGACAAATTGTCTAAGACAAATGCAGCGCTAGATGACGCAAAGAAACAATTGAACGAGTTTAACATCGAGAACGAAGTTCTTCGGGAAGAACTAAAATTGGAGAAGGTAAATAATAACAAGTTACTCGAGGACTTGAATGCTTCGCAGGGCGAAGTGGTAAAGTTGAAATTGGAGAACAGAAAATTGTTGCAAGAGGCAGATGATAGAAAAAAAGAGCAAACGAAATCACTGAACGAAATAGAAACTCTGAGGAAAGAGATAGACAATACAAGTAACGAATTAACGAGAGCAAATAACGAAGTTGCAGATTTGCGGATGGAAATGGCCAGGTTAAATAATGAACTGAAGAAAGCGAAAGTTACAAATGAACAGCTACTGGCGGACATTTACCGAGTGGAAGCAGAGAACAAAGCCATTAAGACGGAAGCGAATAACTACGGGGATGAAAATGACAAGCTAAGGGTGGAGATGAGCGAACTGAAGGAAGCAATAAACTTATCGACGAGCGAAGTAAACAAATTAAGAAAACAGCTAGGCGATGCCGAGAATCAGATTAAGTTTCTAGACTTTGAGATCGCTAGTTTACAGACTGATAAGGACAAGGCGCAAAACGAGATCAACGCTTTGCAAAATGACATCAGCAAACTAAAACTGGATCTAAACGCGGAAATTACAGCTAAACGAGACATTCAGAAGGAATTGGCGGCATTGAAGAACGAGATGAAAAATTTGATCCTAAAGATCGATGAGCTTAAAGTGCAGAATCACGCTCTGAAGGATGAGAGAGATCTTTTGAAGAAAGAACTATTGCGACTAGACGAGGAACTGTCGAGCCTAAAAGATGTGAATGCCGAGATGACGAGCGAGATTAACGACTCGAGACAGACTATACCTAATTTGCAGTCGCAGATATCTCAACTGAAAAGTGACATCGAACGTTGCAAGATAGAAAACGACGAGCTTAAGATGAACGTAAATAATTTATCCACTGAGAATAAAAGAACGACGGAAGAGTTGAACAGCAGTAAGGTAGAGATATAATGATTAGTTATATGCATTTCTGCCATCGTGACTTTTTTGTTTTTGATAATAATTACTGTGAAATTCACAGGTCGAGCGACAAGCATTAGAGAAGGAGATAACTAATCTTAGGAATGAGAGGATTAAGCTCGAGGGAGAAATCGCAGAGCTTAAAAATCACCTGGAAGAACTGAACGTAACCTTAATCGCCGAAAAATCTGCTAAAGAAAGAGCTGTGAGAGAATCAACGAAAGTTAGCGATGAGATCGTTGCGCTGAAAGAAGAACTCGACACATTGAAGATTGAATTGATTAAATTACGAACAGAAAATGATAAGATAAGAAGCAACGAGGAAAGTCTGTCGCGTCAAGTGTTAACTTTGCAGACAGAGATTGGCAACAAGAAAAACGAGATACTGGCTTTGAAAACGGACAATGACGCATTAAAATCGCAAACTATCACATTAACAGCCGAGAATAACGTACTGAGAAATGAATCAGAGGAGCTTGTGTCCCGAGTCGACGGCTTGAAACTTGAGAACGTCACTTTGAGGAAAGAACAACAGAAACTCGCCGAAGAATTCGATAAACTGAAAGGCGAAGGCGACGGACAGAAAGTTGAAATAGAGAACCTAAAGTCCAATCTGACAGCCGAACAGGAATCGTCGGAAAAAATTAGGTCAGAATTATCCACTTTCAAATTGGAAAACGATAGATTGAAAGAGGAGTTGAGAAAACTGCAGAAAAATCTAGATACGCTTATGCAAACGAATGACAAGCTAAACAGCGAGGTAAAGGATTTGAAGGAGACATCGATCGACAGCCAGAACAAGGTGAATAGGTTGCAGGATCAGGTGGCCGCACTGTTAGACGAGAAGGAGGCGCTCTTGAGCGAGTTACACGGTTTACGAGCGGAAGTGAGTAGATTAGATAAAGAAGTTGTATCGGATAAAGATGCGAGAGAAGTCGTGGAGAAAAAAGCGATTGTTCTAAACGGCGAATTAACGGCGCTGAAGGCTCAAGTAGATAAAATGCGCGCGGAAAACGAGAGTCTAAAAAAGGAGCAGAACGACATGAATAAACGCTACACCATATTGGAAAACGAAAACTCCACGTTGAAAATCGAAAATACTAAAATAGCTGCGAAACTCGATTCCTTCAAGTTCGATCTAACAACGGCAAGGAACGACCTCAATAAGTGCGAGGATCAAAACAGCAAGTTGAAGGAAGAGATCGACGAGTTGAAGAAGAGACACGGCGATGCGGAAACAAAGATTAAATTTCTGGAAAGACAGCTTGCTGATTTGTCGGACGAGAAAAAGAAAATCGAAAAGGAAATGGAAAATGCGAGAGCTGAAGCTGCGATCGCAAAGACACGTGATGACGACGCGCGAGCGCAGCTTGATAACTTAATCAAAGATCTAAACGCGGAGAAAACGGATAAAAATGTCGTCTTAAAAGAATTGAATGCCTTGAAGGAGGTTTTGGTCCAATTTCGTGATGATTTGAGTAGATGTCGAACGGACAACGAACGACTAACAACCGAGTTGTCGGATTCGGAAAACCGAGTGTTGGAATTGCAGGCAGATTTGGAAAAGGCGGTAATAGAAAACGATGCTCAGCAAAAGGAAATAGCTCAGCTAAAATCGGAGAACGACAAACTGAGAACGGAATACAGCAGATTAAAGGACAAAAATGGAGATACGAGTATCGAGTTGGGTCAGATTGAGCTGGATAAACGGGAAGATGATCTGGCGAGATTAAGGGCAGAGCGTGATAGAGCGCAGCAAGATTCAGCAGAGTTAACGACAGAAAATAGAAAGTTGCGGGATGAACTAAAAGAGACGCGAAATGAGATCAATAAATTAAAAGACGACATCGAGAAATCGAAGGCAGACTTTCTTCAAGATATCGACAGTCTCAGAAATGAATTGAAGCAAGCGACGAGCGAGACGGACAAAGCGAGAGAAGAGTTGAGACACGCAAGAGAAGAGAATAATAAATTAAGAATAACCAATGACGCACTCAAATTACAACTAGATCAAAGAAAAATTCAGCAAGACGAGTTAAAAGAATATCGTGATGTTCACGACGACAGAAAAGATGAGGCGGAGGATACAATCATTGAACTGCTTGTTGAAATTAACGCATTGAAAAGCAAAAATGCAGAGCTGGAATCCGAATTACAAATTTGCCAAATGGAAAACAAGCGCTTGAACGAACAGCTTGACAATTTGCAGGGCAAAGATATCAGAATGCCAAGATCTCTTCTTCCTGCGGGTTTGTATTCACTATAAGTGTTTCTTTTCAATTATCATAGCAATACAAAATAGCGCACATTTAAAATAATATAAAAACCTATCTATTTCTATAGATAATAAAATATTCATTATTCCCATTTCGTAGCCGTTCAAAATTATAATGGACATAATTTTATCGTGCAATGCGCCTTATTCATTTGTGGTTTCTGGCAAGTCTTTTTCTCGCCGCTGAATTCGTCAGCCGCATTAAAGAGAAAGCATCTTTGTAATTCCAGAGGCTGGCGTGGTTAAACCGGATGAATGCGGCGACTTCGTTAAGGCGAATGAATTACTAAAGAAACAGATTGAAAAGCAATATGACGGTAAAACTTGCATAAAAACTTTCCGACTGTTTTGCCATTCCGGGAGTTTTTTTGTCGTGCCGCAGAAACGCGAATTTGCTTATTCATTCAGATCTTAATTAGTCGGAATAATTTCGTAATATAAGTCAAACATTTCAGTAATTTTATAAATTCTTTATAGATGCTAAATGTAATAAAATTGAAAAAATCTTGCAAAACATGCGCGCACATTGTAATGATTGAATTTAAAAAAATGTGTGTGTGTGTGTGTTTTTCTATAAATTTATAATATCATTATTAAATAAAAACAGTTTAGAAATTGTTAAATTTTTTCAAATACACGATATAAATATAATTGCACATAGTAGTAATATTTACAATACGCACATGAATTTTGAGATAGAAAGCAACGCAAGCGAAATTCGATTATATAATCTCTGCAAGTTGGTTCGTATTTGTTCTCGCGCTAACAGCCGTGCAACGTGTGCGTGATTACATACACTTCGTTGATGGGAAAACTTCTACAAAGCCCGCAATGGCAATTACATTGGACGGCGATCTCGGAATCGAGCGGTGGACAGTGCCGGCCATCGTGGAGTTATTAAAAGAATCGCAAAAGTTATCCGAGAATATTTACCTGACCGAAATCGAAGTACAAAGCATCGACAAACTACTGGAATTACTCAACAAATACAAGAGAGAAAACGAGATTTATACAAAGCAGTTGTCGGTGAGAATAATAATAATAAGTAAAAACAAAATAGCGCGTTAGTTCAATAATAAATGTCATGCTTGATGACTTATCAAGAGATAGTAATGCGAAATTTTCCACTTGCATATTAACGCCGGAAATGAATCGCTTCCAGGAGCTTGGTGTAGAAGTTACCAAGGTTGCAGGTGTAGATAATGGCGATGAGCTTGCAGCTTTTGACCCTGAATCTTGGTTAAAGGTACGTGCAGTGATAAGAGTTTATTTCGCGCCAGACGTTGCGCTCGTTTCTACGAAATCTCGCGCCGATTTTCTTAGATAAACAACGAACTTCCGTATGTATTAAACATAAGAGAGAATAATTTGCCAGTCACAATGTGTAAGTTTCGCTGTCTGTTGCTCGCAGTCTCTGACGCTGACGCAACTAGCCGAGCTACACGATAAAATCTGTCTATTGACTTCGAACATGGTGCAACAAGATAGCGGTCCTGCGGTCTGCGATCGATCAGCGATTAATTGGGACCACGGCGGCGATCCACTGAAGGCGGATTACGATGCTTTAAACCGGCGGATCGCCGCCCTGCAGAAGCAAATAGCCGAGAAGCAGATTGAAGCGGGGTGGAAGCTGCAGGAATTAAGACAGGCTCTTCGTCACGAGCAAGCTAACCTGATTCAAATCTCCGAACGAATGAGTCTCGAAAGAAGACGCAATTTGGTGCTCCACCTCACTATGGACGATTCGGCGTGAAGCTTTCCGCGCTCAATTATATCCGTCGACTGGTATAAAGAAAAAAAAACGTATGACTAGGACGCACAGGAGTTTCTCATTGTGAAGCAAAATATTCTTGCATCTTTTTGCTCGTCATGTTCTTTTAATACATGTAATAAACAACAGAAATTGCATCGAGAATATTTAAGGTGAAGAGAAAAACATGTGAGATTGAAAATAAATGAATAAACACGAGTTTGTAAAATTTTCTGGCAAATTGTTACTTTTAATAATAATTACGATAAAATTGAAAAGAAAGAAGAAGAAAATTCTAAAGATAAAAAAATGAATTCTTCAATTATTATGACAATCTTTTTCAACGAATTCATCTTTTGTCCACGTTTTCGCTTTCTTTACGAGCGTTGAATGACTGCAATAATCTTCTGGGCGCATAATTGCGATAACACACCATATTCAGCAACAACGGCTTGTCGCTAATCATGATCGGACAATAACAATTAATGAGAGCGCTTGTTTTGCAGTGCATGCTTGTGCGCGCCGTGCCACGTGCGATAACGTGATTTCCTGTTTCATTTCGGAGGTCGCGTTGTTCGATCTAGAGTAATTCAATTGTACCATACCACATCCGTTCCCACGACTTTACTCGGCTCGTCGGGCACTCGCGCGCGAGCTCAATGGAAAGGCGAATGCCGTCGACAAAGAGTAAACACATAATTGAAATGTGCGGGTAGATCAAACGGTAAACGAATTGTCGAAATCCATTTAACCGTATGTCCACCGCGCGGAATTGAAATAAACTCGTAAAACGCCAATAGTTTTTTGCAGCGGTCGTATTAATGCGAGCATCGACGTTGTTACAAAAAAATGTCGTTGTGTCTGCTTTTCTTTTTTTTTTTTTTTTTTTTTTTTTTTTTTTTTTTTTTTTTTTTTTTAAAAATTTACAGCTTATGCGTCGTTTGATATCGCGCTAATTCCATCTCGCAGCTCCGCAATCGTAATGCATATGTACATACGTTTTTATGTTTTTATACGATTCTGTGTAAAGCACGAAACAAATCAGCAGTAGATACAGTCGTGAGATTAACTAACTGCGGCATATAGGATGCTGGTGTGCGCGATCTTCGTGTCATGCACCACCACACAGTTGATTTTACTAGGCGATATTTTTATTTTGTCGATGCTCAAAGATGAGCTACTGTAATCGTGCGCGGGATTTTCCACGCGCGAATATATAAAGTCTGTGAGAAACTAAAGTTCGACAGTTAACATAAAAGTAACGGCGCGAGTAACGCAAAAATATGACTGCGAACTCATCGAGAAAAATGTGGTGCCGAGAAATGTGGTACTTGCTACTCGTTACGCATATACTGGGATTCTGTTACGCAGTAAGAGGATTTTCACCAAGTTTCACCATGTGTCACACACGCACACGCACAACGGAGATTTTTCTTAACAAGAAAAAATTGGCCAAAAATCGGATTGTTGTTCAAAAGAAAACACTTTTCACGAATGTGAAAGTGAAATTAACAAGAGAGTTTCGAATACAGCATGTTTTATATTTAATTTATGATTTACTTGTAGTTTTATAAGTTTATTTCTTTTTAAAAAAATATAATTTTTCTTGGACAAGATATGTTATTTCTATATTTTCATTATAATTGCTGTTTCTACATTTCATAACTTTTAGGATGATATAACAGTTTCTGTGGAAGATGTAGCCATTAAAAATGTTGATTGTACTTATTTCGATTGCGACAAGTTGGTCTTTGAAAATGAGTACAACAGCGAGGGTATTGGTTGCATAAATTCTAAGTGGGTAATAGAAAAAAATTTAGAAGAAGATATTCGAGTGAGTTTTTAGATATTTATATTTACACGCTTAAAAAAATTATTTTATTAAATACTCATATAATTGCGTACAATTTTTTAATAACATCGATTATTACCGTTTATGTAGATAGTGATAAGTTTCCACCAGTGCATCTTAGATAAGTGCGAAACGTCATTAGGAATAAATATAAATGAAACATTGAATAATCTTATGATAATAAAATATGTAAAACTATATTTTGAATCTGGAGACATGAGAATATCAAATGACTGTAGTTGCATAAAAAAGGTAATGTATGTACAAGTTTATTCAGTTCAGTTTTATAGTGTTTAACACATTGGCATTTTTTTTTTACAGAGAACTTATGTAATTAATCAGTACTGTGTGGATGCAGACTCTTTATCAAATCAGGATCAAATAGCGGGCCGATATTTATTAACATTCGGTTTGTACAAAGATAACAATGAGCTGATATATGTATATATATATATTGATTTCATATAAACACCGCGGTTATGTACACAAATAAACCTATACAGTATATAATATATACATGTATGGGAATATATATTGTGCAACGTTAAAGCGCGGCTGTGTCTCAAAGAACTTCTTTAAAATATCTATACTAATATTGCTTTATAATATCTATATTAAAATATGCTATCGATTATCGATTAATATTTCCATCCATGCTTTACTCTTTATGTTTTTTTAAATATATGATTAATTAAATACACAGTAAACAAAGATAAACGCGCACATCATTGTGATATTGCTACACACATCCTGTATATTTTGATATAACGGTATTTGTGTGTGCATACATATTTTGACAAGTACTAAGTAATTACATATTTCGATAAGCACTGAATAACAAATATTTAAAACAAGTACAAAGCTAGAGTTATTCGTTGTTCAATAAAGCTTTGTTTAATAAATAAGAAATTCATGAGAAAGAGAGAGAGAAAAGAAAACCTTATCTTTCTTTCTCGCTCTCTTTCTCTCTCTCTATTTTTCTTTCTCTTTCTCGATAAGAATAGTTTGCGTTGTAAAGTTATATTCTTCAACATGAAGTTGGATTGACGCGTATAAGTTCCCAAATAGACGTTGATCACACGGGAACTTCATGGGGAAACTTTCTAACGTAATTCCCGCTTTCTGATACACTGATGCATAATTTATAGGCCGAACCTCTGTTCGTGCACCTCTTCAACATCGATACTGTTAGATGGCGACCATTAAGAACGCGGCTCTTGCCCGTCTTCACGTCCGGGAAGTTGAGAAACATGTTTCACTTGTTGCTGAACTGTGTCGAGCACTTGGAAAGGTATTCGAACGAGAAAGTGCCCGAAGACGGGGATCGTCGAATGCCGAAAATTGACGGGTAAATTCACCGTCGATGAGATCGTGCGTTTTAGCATCGAAATAAATGCACTGGACGAGGAGAATAAAATAATTAATTACCTAAAGTAACAACTTAATATAGAAAACTGATATCTTACGATAATTAGTAATATTATGTTACTTATAATCTTTTGCATCAATCTCAATCATAAAATTAGAGAGCATCTCAAAGACTTAACGTATGTAATACATACATATCTCTCTGCATGTGAGATATCTGATTACCCCGATCATCTTTCACTACATGTTATACATAAATGCGTGTAAAATCTTAATTAATCGATTGTGTTGTCTATAAGTACTTGAGATTTCTCAGAAATAGAAAGCTAATTTTTGCTTTTAATTACAAAGCAATTTTTAAATAATGCTTATACAGTTTAGGATTTTAAAACTGTTTTTAATATGCGAATGTTTATGAAAGTTTTAATTTAAAGATAAAACCGGATTTTTGCGTGCTGACAAAAAGTTAACATGTTACATTTTCCACCAGTTATACTCTCGAAATTTTAAATGTCCGTGTCAATGTAGAGTGCGTTTCACGCGTGTGTAAATTTTTTTTTTTGGTCAGTCGACGTATACGTAAATCACTTTCACTGCCCGCGGGTTGCGCGAATTAAATCTGGCTTGTTCTGTAATTCAATTTTTAGCTTTTAATACACGCACACGCGCGCTTTTATGCGTTGACAGTTGTCATTATTCTTGAATTGTTATGTTTCACTGCAACACAAAGCGCGTATATAAAAAAAAAAAAAGCTGCGTGTACTGTATTGGAATGTATGGATATGAAAGATTAATTGGAAGAGAAACAAAAAAAAAGGGAGTATATCCTAATTTTCGAATTCAGCTCACAGAACGCGTACATGTTGTGTGTGACAATGCAAAAGTCGTGTGCAGAAATATATTTTCTGTATATGATGATACATACATGTATTGTATATGTATATATTATACATACATGTATATATTTTGTCTCTTTACATTGTCCGATAAAAGATGAACCGTGAAAAACCTAATCTAAGTAACAGACAATCTTCGTTCTTTCTTTGCTTTGCGTCAATCGTTCACATTAGCGTTTTCAGCGGAAACAGTCGTCTTGTAACGTTCACCGATTCGCGAAGTGTCGGAGAAGGTAGAGAGTAGGACGAGACCGAGCGCGAAAGCTCCGACGGGGGATGAAAAGTGATCGGCGAACGCTTTAAGCGGCCACCCTCCTCGCCGGAGGGTGACGAACTTGCACGAGTCGCACCGAGCCAAGCCGAAAGCTCCAACAGCTCCGTCAGTAGGCCTGGCGCAACGCAGCAGTGAGCGCGCCTTTGACCTTAAGTGAGGGTTTGTGTGATCGAAGAATCGGTCGATCGGATTCTCCAACGTACGGTGACATCGATCTATCACGCGCGATATTAGTCGGGATCGACAATCGTGTAGCGATTCGCAGTTACGAGTGCTCATGAAAGCGATTGTCAGCAGATCATCCTCATGCGGTGCTATAAGTGTTTCCTGAAGAAAAATCGACACGAGTTCGCCATTCAAAAGCCACTAATCCAAAGTGCGATACGGTAACGGCGATATCGCGCGGCGTTTTTTTCTCTCTCGAGGAAAATGAAATATATTTTCATTAATAAATAGATAGCACATAAATAACAGATAAGTGATTCCGTGGCAATTGTTAATCTTTGCTTGTACCTGAAATCTCGAATAAATAAATTATATTGACTAATCTAGAGATACTTTACTATGCACACGCGTTTCAGCATTTTCCGCATGAACGAGTTTACTTTTCCCAAACACACTCGAAACGCTGGTATAATTACTAAAAGTGATGCGACGCTTTGAAAAAATTGGATAATGAAGGATACGCAAGGAAGAGAACAGGTTGTAATCTCGATATATCAAAGTGCAACGTGAAATATATTTCCCTGCGCAAAGTAACGACGGTAACTTCTCACGTCACTTTGTAACGCTCGACGCTTGTCGCGCGATATAGCGAGCATATAGTCATCCAACTATCGATTTTTCCGTCCTACGTTCTCGAAAACATCATTACGTCATTGTTGTCGAGCGATGACGGAGAAAAGCGACGGGTAGTTCGCGCGTGTGAGACCTAGTGGTGTATAAAGTGAACTCCAATAGACTGTGCAAGAAGAGGATGTACAATTACTCGATCGAGTAACCTCGTTAAACGACGTAAGCAGTTCGCGTACATAAATAACGCGTGTAATCGAGCTGAGCCCTTAAGGAGTTACGCGACTTATTTATAATCCTCAGTTTCACGTCGTGAGTCCAGCAGAGAGAAGAGGAATATCTCGCGCGCTCTGTGAACTGTACTTAAATCTCTACTCTCAGGGCACAGGTCGAGACCCTCTCCTATCTTTTCCGCTCGTTATCGTGAAAAGTGTATATCGGACGTTCTATCGGAGGTCGGCCCGTGAAAATCGGCCGTCGAACACTCGGCCTGGCTCGTCAGATCGATGCTCAACAGATCCTCCACGTCTTGTGACGCATGAGATGTACCATTAGATGTACCCATTAGATTCAAGATTCCTGATAACCTGACGGATCGTCCGAAGATTCATCTCATTGAAAGTTATCAGCCGCGTTGGCTTCCACTTGAGCACGAGAAGATTTAAGGAAGAGAACCGGTGTCTGTGCGAGACGGGGTCGCCAAGAGCAAGGATTCATTCCGCTTACAATGGAGAGGATGCTTTTGCTGATGAGCTTGCTGGCCCGGTTCGTCGTAGCGGAAGTTCTGCTCGACAATGTCAACGAGCTACGTAAGTGAATGAAAAACTTGAGTTGCAAAGAGAAAAAGGGAGAAGGAAAGAGACAGAGAGAGAGAGAGAGAGAGAGAAAGGGGAGAATAAAGAATAATATATAATTGCAAAAGAGAGGAAAGAGCATCTGTGTGTCCCTGCTCGCGTCTGCACATCCATTAATAGGATTGGGAAAACAAATTGGTTCAGATTCAGTACAATATATCTTCTCATTCTTGTTATAAGATTTTCTCTCTTTCTATATGTTCTTTCCAAGTTCTCGGTATCGGTTATAATGCCGGCGCACGTTTAAGGCTAAGTAGGTAGCGTCCTTGCTTTTGCAGGCAGCACGGGGAATATGTTTACGCTCGCAATATTTCCGCTGCTTTCATCATAGTGAAAATATTTACGCGCCTGCATTAAGATCGCTTATGCTTGTTGTGATGCTTGTATCGATTTTCCATATCGCTACGCAGAATAATGAACCAGTAGATATGGCGACGTGAATGATAGAAATGATTAATATCTTCTAATAAAATAATTAATAACGACTAATTAATAACAACTTGTTGATAAAAACAGATTTCAATTCTGCAAACAGGTAAATTGCTTTTTTTACAGAATTAAAAATTGATTAACAATGTCACGAATTTTATCTATTGTTGAGTGAGTTATGTGATAATTTAAGCATAAGACGTATTTAAGAAATTAAATTGAATTAAAATTATTCCGAATCACGCACGATTGTATGGCAGATAAAACTTTCTCTTCATCACTGTCAGCCGTATTCAGTAGTCGAGCACATAAAATTTCAGACAAGTGCTATAAGCACTTGAAAAACGATAATAATTGAAACAATAATAATAAAAAGATCAGTAAGACTTATTGTCTGTATTAAAATAAAAAAATTTGTAAAAAATATGATAGTTATTTAACCAAATATCTAAATTATTATACAACGCGCTTCAAACAAGTAAAATATTAAACGTGAATTTAAATCGAGCAAGACGTAAGAAGTTGTTCGATAGTCATTAATCGATATTTCGGTTATTGACAAATGGCAAATGACGTGACTGATTTATAGGATAGAAGGACACGACGAAATTCTGGCGTGGCACCGCGCGATCATGCCTCTAATTAATAGCGAAAGGACAAGCGACGACCGTAATGACATCGGTAACGACAATCTCATAATCGTCACGCGCCGCGCGACAACGCGCGGTGTGCGTGATCGCAAAAAAAAAGTTACGTGAAGGGGGCGTGCATTAATTTTGATGCACGCACGGAACGTGAACGGTGTTGGGAATTCGGCCGCCTGTCAATAGTTGTTTTGCGGACGGCGCGGGCGAACGCGTTCTCCGCCACTGTCGGTCGTGCTCCACGACATCGGACAGGACCGCAACCCGTTTATTTAATCGATGCATTATGCAAATTGACATAACGGCTCCACTTCGGATGCAGTAATCGACCACCGTCTCTCGACAGATTCACAATAGGCCAACATGTACGCTGAATAATTGGCAGTAGCGTATCGTGGGCTGAAAATCAAAGCCGTCGCACATGCACCCTACCGCTCCTACCGCGTTTCCCTTCCTGTCCCGTGAATTCTCGGGTAGATTCGAGTGCGCTTTGTTAGGTTGGTTTGTTCGGAATTGAATGCATTGACGAAAAGAGAAAAAGGGACTTGGGAAAAAGATTATGTGAAAAATAAAATTAATTTGCTATAATCTTTTATAATCAAGATGTACTGAGCATTATAAGGTTTTAAATAAACGAGCAAAACAAAAATAAACGAAATTAAACATGGATAGAACAAGATGGAGAAGCTTAATGACAGCGTCAGTATTATTTTTCCGCGGGTCAATGCAACGTATGGCGTCCTTGTCATGGTTTAAACGCCGATTACATATCAAAGTAGGACGATTGTAAAGTTAATACGAGTATAGAACGTTCATAGTAACGCCAGCTTATCTACTTCAATTGCCATGATACGTGGACATTAAATTTTTATTTGATCGTTAAACCGGATAGATTACGATCGGAGGCATCAAAGACCGTCCATATATCGTACAATCGTTTACCGTATCGTAGCGAGTGACTTTACACTCTATGTATTGCTGAAACAAATTATAAGCCCGCACGACTTTTAATATACAATGTTGTTACATGTTGTTGTAATAAAAAAAGAGAATAAAATATAAAGATTACTTAAGTTATTCAATTACTTCGTGATTCTTTATCGACGAAAACTAGAAAAATAATCGGAAATAATGATTTGATATAATAAGCGACTGTTGAATATTCGATATTTTTAAAACTCATGGCGAGTATTATAAGAAGAAGTATTATAAGAAGTATCAGTATGCCCACATATAGCTAACATTCGAGGCGTCGCTCTTGAGCAACTGCAGATCTCGCGGTAAGCCGCGTGCCAGTAATAGAGCGTAATGCGTGTAGCAACGGTCCATTACGGACGAAGATATTGAAATTCCGCGGAAGTGCAACTTCGGTGAATGGAAACTTAAAATTCTTCCATCGCCGCGCGCGCGCGCGCGCGCCGTGGCTGCCGCGGTCGCGGCAAGCCACCGGATCGAGTTTCATATCGGAGTATAAGAAGATGCGGGGGAAGTTTATAAAGCACACGGAGTGGTATTCTGCGAGCGTTATACGGGACTCGAAATAAAAGGAAACTGCAATTACTGCCGGCGGCGGTATGACGAGAGCGCAGAACCACAGAAACCGAGAAAGCGCAGTAGTCGTCGTCGTCGTCGTCGTACTCCGTTGGTCGAGATGTCATTCGCGTTCACGTCGCCGCGGGGCTTACCAGCGGAAAGATAGAAAGAGATACAAGGCAAATAAAAACAAAAGAAGAAATAAAAGGAGAAGATAAAAATGGGCTTCAACGTCCGACTGCAAAATACACGGTAACGATCGGTGACTCCAGATAACCGGAAGCTTCGCGTGGGTCGGCTATCCGGGCGCGCGCGATTTCGCCTTGCCCGAGTTTGCATATACCCGGCGGCGCACACGTTCGCTCCATTCGGAAACCACGATGCACAACTGCAGTTTAGAACGTGACGTCGCGAATCCGGCAAGCGGCCGATATTTTCGGTACGCCGTATTGTTCGTCCCTTCTTTCGTTTTGCGCTTTTTGCACGGAGGGCGATTTTACTGCCGGTGATTTTACCGTGCGATTGTGTCCTGCGCGTATATAGAACGAGTATAAGGTGTTACAGAAGTCACCGCGCGCTTTAACCCGATCGTTGATAACCGGTAGATGAACACAGAGGTAGAAAAGGAACGTCAGTTATTTCGACCAAATTACAGAGTTAAGTTGTTAAACTCGGTATATTAGTTTTTAATCGAGTATGGAATTTCACACAAAATTCTGAAATACTGTGAAACTATTTAGTGAAACATTTTTATTCTAGTCGAAGAGAAGATTCGGTTACTTGGAATGTTTGTGTGGAAAAACGCAATTGCTCAGATTCGTTCGATAACACGCTCAGATTATTCTGATATCGATATCAAGCAGAAGATGCGTGCGCAAGAGAGAGAGAGAGAGAGAGAGAGAGAGAGAGAGAGAAGTAACAAGAAGCAATTTTTAATAAAAGTTTTGGCTATCAGAAGGTCCTTTCATGCAATGGGCTACGCTGCAACGAGATTCTGCGTCGTCGTCGCCTTGGTCGTCGTCGTTGCTGCTTCTCGTTTCCGTCCCATTGCGCTTATGTCTCTTGCGCACCAATGTCGTAACAGTTCCTATTTGTAAAGCAGGATCATGTCATCCTCCTCGATATCACGATTTTCTCGCATCCGGCTCGTAAGCGAGCGATGTCATTTTCCGCCTCGCATATTACCGCTTGCATTTCGCAGCGATGTTTAGCAAAAGGCACATGCATAATATTAATTATTTTATCGCTTCTTTTTTCCTCTCTCTCTTTCTGACGTAATCAGCATATGCGTCGCGACAACGACTCGACGTGAAAAATCGTATTTTCTAACGAATAATGTCATCTCTAAAATCTCTCTCTTACTTTTCGCATTTTATATACGAGATACGTTCAAACTATTCTATACTGATGAATTAAAGGATTTTGACAATAAATATACTAGAACAATCGACGATCACATGAACGTGCTTGTTAAATCGTGAAAAGTCGCGATAATTAATTCCGCGATCGCGAAGTCACACGTAAAAGTCGCGCTACGGCGCCTATTGCCCCGTCAGCGTTATTAATTTTCAAACTGTACGAGAGCTACGCCCGGAAGGCGGTACGCGCGAGCGGCCAGAGATCGGGGCGCAAGCTCTCGCGGGAGGAGGGATACTTCGTAAATCACTCGACGGGATTTATTATCGAGGATGTTCGCGTAAATGGCGGCGGCGCCGCGGTGGCTTCGACCGCAGTAACCGGAAAAGAAAGGAAAAGCCAGCGAGCGAGCGCGAGGAATGACTCGGTCGTAAGAGAAGAATATCCGGCCTTAAAAAAAAAACGGAGGGGAGAGCGGTGTGGCAGATAAAAGTAGGTAAAAAGAGAGAAAGAAAGAGAGAGAGAAGCAAGAAGAGGAAGGGCAGGAGAAACATCGCGGGAACTATTTCCACAATGGTGCGGTGTACAACGTTCGGTACGCCGGCGCGAAATAAGTCGGCTAGGCGATATGTGTAACACGGGAAAAACAGAAAACCACGGTATTTCAAAGTCCCTGGCGGGCTAACGAACGACCGGCTGGCCGACCGGTCAAACTTTTCACTACTACGAGAACCTGTCGGCGAAAATTTTTCACGAGCTCCGGCAAGCTGTGACTAATGCGCTACTTTGCCGCGGTTCTCATCTGACGCGATAGGGCTATTCAGGCATAAAAAAGGCGAAAAGTGATAGATGTAAGAAGAAGAAATAATTCTCAAAGATACGCTTCTTCTTTGTTAAATCTTACGATTAAAGAGTAATAAATAATTTTTTATTATCTAATCGTGGCTTCTGCCCTGCAACATCGATGCCAATGTTGTATTCGGCCAAGTTTTTTCAATTCAGAAACAAATCAAACGTCAAGCGATTTCGATTTCGACGCACAATTGGCACGTCATAGATGCGACCTCCAGGTTTTCTCTCCCGATGCACGTTGATTAACCTACGCTCTCGTACTTTCGAGAACTCCTACGAGTCCGATGCTTCGTTTGCACGCGAAACTGTATAACAGCCGGACTGACTTTCCTGTATCACGCGATTGTTCCACTTCGACTATTGATTATCCGGATCACACGGCGTATTTATTGGCCGTCTACAATACGCTCGCGATGAACGGAGCGGAAAGAAGGATTTGCATGAGCAAATAAACGATTTGCGATCCCTCTCCCTGTTGTAGCTGCCCGGCTACAACGGGAGAGTAACGAGATAGAACCGAATGTCCCGCAGGAAGTCGCGAATATATAATAATCGTTTTATTTATTCACGCACTACATCAACATGTGCGCTTGTGCAAGAGAGTTTACTTTCTTTCCGCGCACCGAGTTGACGATTTTCGACATTATTGATATTAAATATTACATGCGACGTGTTTGTCGGCTGCACGTTAATCGTCGGGAATAATCGGCCGAGTGTGCGTTTCGTTCGTATCTGCATAACGGTTTCTATCCCGCCTGCGCGTTTTCAATTATTTATGCTGCGTTATGCACGTACTGAGTATACATTCTATAGCTAATTAGAATAATGCAGAGAACGACGGCAACGTTACAATGCCGCGGCACAACTGGCGAAATTTATTCAATACTAACAACGCTAATTTTACATAGGAATCTTGATGAATTATTAAAGACTCGCGAGACGTCGGAATTACATACATTTCATGACTTTTTGATTTGGCCGCTCGCCAAATGGTAGTCTTTTTCATTAAAACGAATCGATTCTTGTAACGTCTTCTGTTCGTGTTATGTTTTTACGCCGCATGAAAATTTAAAGAAAGAAAGAGAATTCTTTCTCAATATTGTCCTAATTTAATACGTTTGCTTAATATTGATATCAAAATGCGTAAATATAAAAATATAACTTGAATATATATTAAAAATTCTCTCACTATGCAAATTAATTAAAGATTAAACCGCGGTACGAGTTTGTCTATTTTGATACAAGTGCACGATACGCGACATGTACGGAGAATTGATGAAAGATCCTTTAACAAAACAGAAAGTACGCGAGGAAAATTTGCTAAGGACAGATACGGGAACGTGTTGGGTACGCGGTACGTAACGTGATGCACTTCGAGCGCAGTTACCGACAAAAAGCGAAGCAAAATAGCGGCGAAAGATAGAACGCAAGAAGTGCCCGATCCGCGCTGAGAACCCACTTCTCGTTGTATCGGCACTTCCGTGCGGATCCGTGCATGTGAACGTTATTATTGCTCTGTATTCATGAAGTTACCTCTGCGCGAAGCGATATCGTACGCGCGAATTCGTCGGGAAGCAGCTGCGAACCGCTCTTATACGCGAGCGTTTGTGGCAAATTACATTTCCGCGACTCTCTCTCTCTCTCTCTCTCCAGCCCGCACTTCACGCCGATTACTTACTTACAAAGCGCACTAAGTCGTAATTCCCGTAAAACTCCTTTCCCCAAAAGTTCTTTAAACGATCTCCGGCGCGCGAGAAAGAACCTCTTTGATCATAATCTCGCCCGGAGTTATTTGGGAGCTCCTGAATTTCAACTCGCGGCCGTTCGAGCGATAAAGTCGCAATGCCGGAGAGAAATCTCTCTCTCTCTCTCTCTCTCTCTCCTTCCCATCCCCCTTCCTGAGTAAAAGCACGAGACGGCACAAGGTGGATATAGATCCAGTAGCGCATCCTATATATTTGGCTACGAATAATTATCTCTTCCGATCACTCGGCAGAAGTGCGCGGAACGTTGCGCTTCACCTGATTGATTTTCCTAAACGGCTGAATCGACGCTACTCCGCCACAGTTTCGATGACAGGTAATCGTCCATTGCCACAGACTACAGCAGACAGGTGCTTGAATAACACCGTTGACGAAGACTAATAGGCAATCAGCGCGTTCTACGCGCGCGTTACAGCTTCACCGGCAATCCCGTTACACCGCTCGAATATGGAGTACCTAATTTCATTGAAATCGTGTATAATCCATAGATTACATGGGTCGCGTTCACGTTTTCTCAGCTGTGTGCCAGGCGAGTGTCTACAGCGCTGCGGCTAATGAGCTTCTCACGAACGGAATATCGACATGATGTGGATCACGTCAATGCACGCGATCGCACGATCATAAAAAAATATTTTGAAATGAAACACGGTACAAATCGTTTGTTACCAGTCGCGTTGATTTCGATTAATCTCCGCCGAACTAATGCGGTGCGACATCACAGTCGTTATTTCACGCGCGATTCTACGCAACCTCGATTATCTTATTAATCCTTGTATTTCATTCTCCCCATCTTTCATATTCTGTTTCGGCCACA